>JAOTAX010000198.1:50935454-50961334 GCA_025629825.1 Erythroxylum guanchezii
GAGATATATATATAGACATATAGATATATATATATATACATATATATATGTATACATTTGATCCAAAACTCCAAAAATTGCAAACTTTATATCAATAGAAAGCTAAAAGAAATATCTACAACTTTCATGAAGACAATTTTGTCAAAATCAGCCTAAATCAATACAGTTTAATCTAGGAAGTACCATATCGGTCTTGACCTTTCTAGCTTCTCTTCTTCATTCAACTAACGTAAATTTCTCCAATTCACAATCCAAAAATCATTTAATACCGTGGTAAACAATTCTAAATTCTAATACCGTGGTAAACAATTCTAAATTCTTAAATCCACCATCTAAAATTATCTTATCACTTTAACCACAATTCTCAACATATTCCATTACAATATAATTGTACCTGGAATGTCAATGAGGGCATGTACAATTACTTTCATGTGTACAAAAATTCAAATCCACATACATGTATGCTGACATTTTGCTGAGCATGAAATGCAAATTTTTCTAACTCTCACATTGCTATTTTCTCTGTTTCACAAATCTTGGGTTATAACCCTTAATATGGGGACGAGATGTTACAATGGTGATAGCATGGGGCACAAAATCTAGAACTTTATACACTACCATAGGGTGTTCGAACATGGTTGCTGTAGTTGATAGTACATCGAGCTCAAGTCTGTGGCACAACAGGCTAGGACACATGAGTCAGAAGGGGATGAGGAATCTAGTTTCAAAGGGGTATCTGCAAGGTTTGAAATATGTTGATATGGGTTTTTGTGAGAGTTGTGTTTTGGGAAAGTAAAAATGGGTCAATTTCACAAAGGCTAGCAGAGAACCAAAGGCAGAACAGTTAGAACTAGTACACACAGACGTGTGGGAGCCATCTCCAGTCTCCTCTCTTGGTGGTTCGAGATACTACATTACCTTCATTGATGACCTCAGCGGGAAGGTATGGGTTTACTTTCTAAAACATAAGTTAGATGTGTTTGTTACCTTTAAGAGGTGGAAGGCTAAAGTTGAAAATCATACTGGGTTGAAGATCAAATGCCTAAGGTCTGATAATGGTGGAGAGTATGATTCTACAGAATTCAAAAAGTTCCGTGCTGATGAGGGAATCAGGTGCACTAGGACTGTTCCTGGAAAGACAAGACAAAATAGGATTGCTGAAAGGATGAACAGAACATTGAATGAGCGAGCAAGAAGTATGAGACTACATGCTAGCCTGCCAAAAACGTTTTAGGCAGATGCAGTGAGCATAGCTACATACTTGATAAATAGAGGACCTTCAGTTCCTTTAGGTTTCAAGATGCTAGAAGAGGTTTGGTCAGGTAAGAAGGTCAAGTTTACTCACCTGCAGACTTTTGGGCATGCTGCCTATGTTCATGTTGATCCAAAGAAGAGAGACAAGCTTGATGCAAAGGCTTTGAAGTGTTATTTCATAGGGTATAGTTCGGATCAATTTGGATACAGATTTGGGATGACAAGAATAGGAAGATCTTGAGACACTGTGATGTGACATTTGATGAGAATGTCTTGTATAAGGACAAGTTTGGGGTGCGATCTGAAGATGCAGAAGAAGTGGGAGCTGAGGTTGAGTTGCAGGAAAATTCACCTCATGATGTTGCAGCAAGACCATAGGAAAATCCAAAAAATATTGTTTCAGAACCAGAACAGCAGCCAATCACACCTGAGCCAGTGTTGAGGAGATCTACCAGAGTTTCCAGGTCACCAAAAAGATATTCACCATCCTTGCATTATTTGTTGTTGACTGATGGAGGGGAACCGGAATCCTTTGATGAGGCTTTGCAGGTGAAGGATTCAATCAAGTGGGAGCAAGCCATGGATGATGAGATATGGTCACTTGAGAAGAATGATACTTGGGAGTTAACTGAATTGCTTGTAGGGAAGAAAGCTCTATTGAACAAATGGGCCTACAAGATTAAGAATGAAACTGATGGTACAGTTAGGTTCAAGACTCGATTGGTGGTTAAGGGATATTCATAAAAGAAAGGTATTGCCTACACTGAAATATTCTCTCCTATTGTGAAGCTAACTACAATCAGAATTTTGCTGAGTATTGTTGCAGCAGAGGACTTGCACCTTGAGCAGATGGATGTTAAAACTACATCTTTACATGGAGATCTGGAGGAAGAAATCTACATGTAACATCTTGAGGGATATGAGGTCCCTAGTAAGGAACACATGGTGTGTAAGCTCAAGAGGAACTTGTATGGATTAAAGCAGGCTCTAAGATAGTGGTATAAGAAGTTTGGCTCTTTCATGTTCAGAAACGGTTTTCACAGGAGTGAAAAAGATCAGTGTTGTTACGTCAAGAAGTTTACTAACTGCTTTGTTATTTTACTCTTCTCTTTCTCTGCTTATCCTCTCTGGTGCTGCAGTGGCCCTTATCATATCTAAGTTGGCATCCAGAGGACAAACTACTTATTCATTTGCATCAACCGTAGTAGAACAGACAATTGGTTCCATTCGAACTGTAGGCAAAGGCTCATACTCATAACAAATTTGCATCATGTTTACACTTCATTAACTCTGCCAACTTATATCAAATTTGCATCACAGGTTGCATCATTTACTGGGAAGAAGCAAGCTGTGGATTCGTACAACAATTCTCTAATAAAAGCTTATAAATCTAGTGTGAATGAGGGTTTAGCTACAGGATTGGGTTTTGGGGTGGTTTCTTTTGTTGTCTACTCCACCTATGGCTTGGCTATATGGTTTGGTGCCAAGATGGTTTCTAATGAAGGATATAAAGGAGGGGATGTCATGAACATTATTTTTGCAGTGTTAACTAGATCCATGTAAGTTGGATTTTGTTTCTTGAAAAACAAATGTACTGAATCATAACCAGACCATTTTTTGACTCTTTATAACTTCCAGGTCACTAGGATAGGCATCTCCTTGCCTAAGTGCATTTGCTACTAGGCAAGTTGCAGCATTTAAAATGTTTGAGACAATTGATAGGAAGCCTCAGATCGATGTTTATGAAACCAGTGGACTGATATTAGATGAGATTCAAGGGGCTATGGAATTAATTAAAATACATCTATTTAAACTATCCTGCAAGACCACAAGAGCGAATATTTAATGGATTCTGTCTTTCAATTCCTAGTGGTACAACTGTAACTTTGGTTGGAGAGAGCGGAAGTGGCAAATCAACAATTATTAGTTTGATAGAGAGATTTTATGATCCCTAGGATGGAGAAGTTCTAATAGATGGTATTAACCTTAAGGATTTTTAACTTAAATGGTTCAGGCAGAAAATAAGCCTAGTGAGTCAAGAACTTGTTCTATTAAATTGTAGCATCAAAGACAATATTGCTTATGGCAAGGATGGGGAAACTGCTGATGAAATTAGACTAGTTGTTGAACTTGCCAACGCTGCTAAGTTTATTGACAAACTACCCCATTTCGAATAGTAATAAGAACACAACAATCAGAAAAGGAAATGAAAACATACCTTGAATCGTATCTGTTTGATCTTATTACTCATTTATGTTTATGTTACATTAATTATGCCAGAGTAGTGCCCTAACGACAATCGCCTTTTGCGCGTTTTGTACAAAGTTATGAACATATTTTATTTTCAATAATAAAGAAAGGCATATTTCATTAATTTGGTGTTTATTATTTATAAATTGATATTGATCTATAAGCAAGTTAATGAAGTCCATGATATATGTCATAGCAAGAAAGAAATCATGATTTGATCATACTACTGAGATTCCTATCATGTGCAATTATGTCAGCATCTAAATTATACCTAATCATAGGATTAATGAGACTGGACATCGTTAATCCAGATAAACTAGCACATGTCAAACTCCTTAATTTGATTAAGTAGTGAATCTCAAAAACTGTAAACATGAGATATTTAGAGTTAAGATGTGGATGCTTACTAGAGGTAGTAAGTACATTAGATGACCTACTATAAGATCATCACATAGATGTCCTATTCTAATGTTAGTGACAATGTCATTATAGCAATGGTGCAAGTATCCTTAGACTTAAGGTACTCAAGGATATCTTGGATATTGATTCTATGCATTGACTTCATTCCTTATTGCCTTGCAGAGGTCACTCGTAGGGTGGTGATTGGGTACAACTTGAGGTATTCAAAGGTAATTGAGTAGCCAATAGAGGATTCACTACTTATGTGATAGCAGAAGATGATACCTACAACCTCTTGTCGGGGTCATTACTTGGATTAAGTGTTAATCCAATTGGCCAACATAACTGGGAGCCTAATGGGTCACACGCATATGGGAATCTGTATTTGATGAGATACAAATCTGATACATTTGAAAAGTTCAAACAATTCAGAAATGAAGTAGAAAACCAATTTGGGAAAAGTATCAAGACATTACGATCTGATCGAGGTGGGGAATACTTAGACCAAGAATTTTTAGATTATCTCAAAGATAATGAGATTTTATCTCAATGGACTCCACCTTACACACCACAATGCAATGGTGTGGTCGAAAGGAGAAACCGAACCTTGTTGGACATGGTACGGTCGACGATGGGCTTTGTAAATTTACCAAAATCCTTTTGGGGTATGCACTCGAGACAATTGTTTATTTGCTAAATAGAGTTCTATCAAAGACAGTTGATGTTACTCCATATGAGATGTGGACTAACAAAAAACCTTACCTTTCTCATTTGAAAGTTTAGGATTGTCCGGCTTATGTGAAGCAAATATAGTCTGGTAAGCTTAATGCGAAGTGTGACAAGTGTTTGTTCGTAGGATATCCTAAAGAAAAAATGGGATATCAATTTTACCTTACTGAGGAACAAAAAGTGTTTGTTTCAAAACACGCTGTCTTTTTAGAGAAAGAGTTTCTTTCAAAAGAAGGTAGCGAGGGCAAAATTGAACTTGAAGAAGTTCAAAATGCTCGAACAAACGTGGATCAATTGCCTGAACCTAAGGCTGCGACTCATACAGATAAAGTAACAATTCATCCTTTTTCAACATAGGAAGTTCGTAGGTCACGTAGGATACACTATGTTCCCAAGAGATATGGATTTCTCGTGATTGAACACAATGACATATTGCTCATAGAAGATAATGAGCCTATTACCTATGAAGAGGTTCTGAAGAGTTCAGGGTCTAAGAAATGGCTTAGCACCATGAAAGCAGAAATGGATTCTATGTATGAAAACTAAGTATGGACTTTAATTGAGACACCCAAAGGAATAAAACCTATAGGGTGTAAATGGGTTTTCAAAAAGAAAACCGACATAGATGGTAATGTGATTACCTATAAAGCAAGGCTTGTGGCCAAAGGTTTCCTTCAAAGACAAGGAATTGACTACGACGAGACCTTCAGCTCAATAGCAATGCTTAAATCCATTAGGATACTCCTAGCCATTTGATTAAACCCAAGTTTTCTATATTATAAGGTGACAATTTCATGGTTTTTGTTATACTTTTTGGCTCTTATTATCTGATATTGTGCTTAATTTAGTTTATAAGTGTTTGTTTTGAATTAATGTAGTTTGAAGGTAAAATTATCACAAATAGTTAGTAATTGCACTTAATTGATTTTTAGGACAATTGATACTGCAAACTATTATTTTCCTCATTGCAGGACACTCAAGAAGTAGAGTCAAGAGTGAAAACCAAGAAAGTCAAGAACACAAGTCAACACCACCAACAGGCAAAGTTCGTCGTAACAAGGATGACCTTTCGCCATGGCGAAACCAGAGAATTTAAGCAGAAATATTTTGGGAAAATTTCGTCGCAGTGAAGACTTGATGTCACCGCGACGAAGTCACAATAACCTGCCAGGAATACCTTTTGGGAAAAGTTCATTGTGGTGACAGGTTTCGGGAAATTTTCGTAACAGTGAAGACCTGATGTCGCCGCGGCTAAGTCACAATAACCTGCCTGGAATACCTTTCAGGAAAAGTTCACCGTGGCGAAGCAGTTCGAATCAGCACCAGATCCGAACCATTTTCGGAAAATTTACTAACTGTACACACCCGACCCGACAACCTGTTTTGGAGAAAACCTATTTTGGGATAAGTTATAAAACACAGAAAAGGGAGCCGACATATTATCATCATATCAATCATCATCTTACACCATCATCTTCTCTCATCTCTCTCTCATTTTTCCTTCATTTTCACTGTCAGCCTCCACCATGGGTGCCTCTGATTCCTTCTCAGTTATGAAGCTTCCGAGAGCTATGCGTGGCTAGGCGTTTTCCTTTCTCTTGAAGATGTACCAATGGCTAGAGTTGCTTGAGCTTAAGAGGGGAGTAGATAATCCATGTTCAGCTATGATTTATAAATTCCTAGGTTTAGGATTTGTGATTTGTAATTGATAATACTTGATTATAGCTCAATCAAATGTTGGATATTCATTGTGTAGTTGGATTGGTTGATGTAGAACTTTAAGCTTAAATTTATGAAGTCTCATATATGTCTACTTGTGATCTTATTGATTCTCTATTATCTTGCATGGTTGTGTTTGATATTGAATTGAAGCTATATTTCATTTGACTCATTACATTGGCAAATCCTACCACACACATTAAGAGTGCTTAACGGGATCTTGAGAAATGGAGTCCCATTGATCAAGATCCTGGACTTAAAAAGTCCTTTAAGGTTTTCATTTTTACGCTTAGTGATTTCTACTCCATAAAATCAACTTCGAACTATGATGGCCAAAGCTCATTTTCAAGAGGATTATATCACTTGTTTACTCACTTATTTTAATCCTTCCGTTTTCTATTCCAAAAAATACATTTTACATACTTTTTACAATTCATTTTAGTTCAATTAATGTTTTCAAAGATCAAACCCCCTTTGCCCAATTAGTTTGCATATCATGACATATAGGTTAACGTAGTTCCACTCATTTAGGTTCCAACTGAGTGAAACGACCTAAGGTTGCATCCTATATTGCAATCCTTGGATTACTTTTGATTTGACCTCCAAGGGTACGAGCAAAGGTCCGAATCACCATTATCGCTCAATATGATTATAAGATATGATAAATGGATGTGAAGACAGCTTTCTTAAATGAAAATCTAGTCGAGAATGTGTATATGACACAACTAAAGGGTTTTATCTCCTATGATGGTGAAAAGTTATGCAAGCTTTAGAAATCCATCTATGGATTGAAACAAGCATCCATGAGTTGAAATATCCGCTTCAATGAGATAATCAAAGAGTTTGGTTTCTCACAAATCCGGATGAACCCTGTGTGTATAAGAAGGTTAGTGGGAGTGCAATCACATTCCTTGTGCTATATGTAAATGACATATTATTACTAGGAAATGATGTCTCTATGCTACAATCTGTGAAGATTTGGTTGTCCAAACAATTTGTCATAAAAGATCTCGATGAAACAACTTATATCCTCAAGATAAAGATCTATAGAGATAAATCAAAAAGGATGCTTGGTCTTTCAAAATCAACCTACATAAACAAGATGCTAAAGAGGTTTAGCATGGAGCAGTCCAAGAGAGGGTATCTTCCTATGACTCATAGGATAACACTCTCAAAATCTATGTAACCTAAGACATAAGATGAGAGGACGCGCATGAATATCATCTCGTATGCATCTGCAGTAGGATCTATCATGTACGCTATGTTATGTACGAGACCCGATGTATCATATGCTCTAAGTGTTACGAGCAAATACCAATCGGATACTGGTGAGAGTCATTGGGTGGCTGTCAAGAACATGCTCAAGTACTTGTGAAGGACTAAAGATGTTTTCTTGATATATGGAGATGGAAATATAAAAGTGAGTAGGTATACAGATGTCAGTTTTCAATCTGATAAGGATGATTCCAAATTTCAATCAGGTTATATGTTTAAACTGAACGGCGGGGCGGTCAGTTGGAAGAGTTCCAAAGAGACAACTGTCAATTCAACAATCGAGGTAGAGTACATTGCGACTTCAGACGCAACAAAGGAAGCAGTTTCGATCAAAAAGTTCATTACTAGACTTGGTGTGGTTCTTAGTAGTGATGGGCCCATATAGTTGTATTGTGACAACAATAGGGCTATTACACAGGCGAAGGAACCAAGGTCTCATTAACGGTCCAAGCATTCTACATACATCATCTAATCAGGGAGATCATTAGTCGAGGTGATGTACATATAGAAAGAATTATTACCAAGTAGAATATTGTTAATCCATTGATGAAACCACTGTCACAGAATAACTTTGATTCTCATGTACTCGCCTATGGTATTAGATACCAAGGCGATTGACCTTAGGTCAAGTAGGAGATTTGATAGAGTAGTGTCCTAAAGACAATCACCTTTAGCACGTTTTGTACAAAGTTGTATATAGACTTTATTTTCAATCATAAAGAAAGGCATATTTCATTAATTTGGTGTTTATTATTTATCAATTGATATTGATGTATAAGCAAATTAATGAAGTCCATGATATATGACATAACATGAAGGAAATCATGATGTGATCATACTACTAAGATTCCTATCATATGCAATTATGTCAGTATCTAAATTATCTCTAGTCATAAGATTGATGAGATTGGACATCGTTAATTCGGATAGGCTAACACATGTCAAACTCCTTGATTTGATCAAGGAGTGGATCTTAGAAACTCTAAACATGAGATGTTTATAGTTGAGATGTGGATGCTTACTAGAGGTAGTAAGTACATTAGATGACCTATCATGAGATCATCATATAGATGTCCTATTCTAATGTCAGTGACAATGTCATCATAACAATGGTGCAAGTATACTTAGACTTGAGGTACTCAAGGATATCTTATGTACTGATTATGTTTTTTGACTTCATTCCTTGTTGCCTTGCAGAGGTCGATCATAAGGTAGTGATTGGGTACAACTTAAGATATTCGAAAGTAATTGAGTAGCCAATAGAAGATTCACCACTTATGTGATAGCAGAAGATGATACCCATAACCTTTTGTCGGCATTACCTGGAATCTTTGGCTGGAGTACATGTGTCATAAAGAATGTCTTTATTGACATATAGAGTAATGAGTCCCAGGACGAGAACTGATATCACTTGGGCTAGATTTGATGTAGTCAGTCTAGTAAGAGTTGACACCATAATCATAACTAAGTGGGGTATAACATGGTGAAAGGATGAATTGCACAACAGTTGTCTATGGGAGGGGTCGTGAGATGGTTCGTGATGAGCACGGGTTCATTCATCAAACCACTTACTTTCCGGTCAATCAGGGTCATGATGTGTTGCTAAATGATGCTCATAACTTGCTTGAATTAAGTGTTATTCTAAGTAGCCAATATAACCGAGAACCTAATGGGTCACACACGTAAGAGTGACTCAGAGGATTCGTAAAATGGTTTTAGATAGAGATTCATTATATGGAGAGTAATAGAACTAAAAGGATCCTGATGAGATCGGGATATATCCTAATGAGATCGCGACATCGATATTGCTAAAACAGGTCTCCAATATTTTTTCCACACTCGGGATCTGGTAGGACCGACCCTAGTGTGACTGGACCACCTCAACATTTATATATATATATATATAAAAGATATTTGCAACGTGGAAAATTAGAGAGGCTTCTTTAAAGGTAAAACATTTATTGTCTTTAAATAATAAAAGAAAAGAACACTAAAATACAAAAACAAAAAGCTAGAAAGGAAGGATGATGATCGTGAGAAAAATGGTTTTAATAAGTTTAGAAAACAACTTTTCAAGTCATTCTCCTCCTCATCTTTCTCATCTTCTTCCTCTTTATTCTCTTTCATGGTTTTGCTCTTTATAGAACAAAGAAGAGAGCTAGCACTCTTGTCTTTGTTTTAGCCATTTCCGGATCAAAGAGTTTGATTTGGTTAGTTTCTCCGATCTTTGCATGGATACCGTTGGAGACAGTTTGTTTTAATCGTCGTAGTTTGGGACAACCCGATGAGTAGAAGATCGAAAAACAAAGGAGACTACATACAAGGTACATGGTTATTATATGAATGATTGATTTGTGTAAATACTATGAATTCCTATATATATATGTTATGAACATATATGTGAATTGAGAATTTTTGGCTAAGTTTAATGATATTTCCTTGTATAGGCATATAGATCCTGGATTTCGTGAAAGTTCCAGAATAATTTTTTTTTGTTTTCCACCTTGCTTATATATGATGCACTCATTTGGATTTTCTTATAAATTAGGGTATAGAGATTATGGTTGGGGAGTGTGGTACTCAACTCTCAGGTGGCTAAAAACAAAGAATTGCTATAGCTAGAGCAATTCTTAAAGATCCAAGAATATTGCATCTTGATGAGGCCACTAGTGCACTAGATATAAAATTTGAAAGAGTTGTGCAAGAGGCATTGGACAGGGTCATGGTCAGCCGAACAACAGTGATTGTACCCCATCGTTTAAGTACTGTAAGCAATGCAGATACTATTGTTGTTCTCCGTCATGGAAAAATTGTTCAGAAGTGTATCGACTTTCTGAATGGCTTCCCAAATTTTAATGCTCCAGCCTCTTAGGCATCAATCTCTTGTTTCTGATTAGTTTTCTTAACATCTGTTGCTAATATCTTATCAGAATCCAACTTCAACAGGTTCACGCTCTGATCTAACCAAGGATCCTAAAGGGGCATATAGCCAGCTTATAAAGTTGCAGGAGATAAATAGTGCGTCAAAAAGCAATGTTAACATTGGTGAAGACAAGGCAGAAATCACTGTGGACTCTGGAAGACAATCAAGTCAGCAGTTTTCATTACTACGATCCTTGAGTCGGGAGTCATTTGGAATTGGAAACAATAGTCATCATTCATGATCACTTCCATTTGGTGTGCTCACTGATATAGAGCCTCCTGAGACAGCACCTGAAAAACCCCATACTCTTTCCTCAGCTTTGTCAAAACAATCTACAGAAGTCCCACTTTATAGGCTAGCCTACCTGAATAAGCCAGAGATCCCAGTTTTACTTATGGGGACTGCCTCTGCAGTATCCTGTGGTATGCTGCTACCTGTATTTGGAGTAGTTTTCTCTCGAATGATAAAAACTCTCTTTGAGCCACCAAATAAACTCTAGAAAGATGCTAGAATATGGGCATTAGTATTCTTTGGTATTGGTTTGATATCAATGTTAACGAATCCATTAAGATCATACTTATTTGCTGTGGGCGGGTGTAAGTTGATAAATCGAATCTAATCCATGTGCTTTCAGAAGGTGGTGTACTTGGAAATCAACTGATTTGATGACGTTGAGCATTCGAGTGGTGCTATTGGAGCAAGGCTTTTCGTAAATGCAGCTTCAGTAAGAAGTCTGGTTAGGGACGCAACTTGGTTTATTTTTTCAAAATATGGCGACAGCAGCTGCTAGCATGGTTATTGCTTTTGAAGCCAACTGGGAACTGTCTTTAATTGTCATCATCTTGCTACCACTTTTAGGTGTAAATTCATATGTACAAATGAAGTCCATCAAAGGTTTTAGCAGAGATATGCAGGTTAGTACCAAGACTAGAACTTTAATGCCTACGAGTCTATATATAACATGCCATATCACATGCTTACAGATATTGTCCGCTTTGAGCCTTGACCCAGCCAAGCCCTCACGGTTTTGCTTTTCCCGAGACCTTTCCAGGAAGTCACCCATCTTAGAACTACTCTCACCCAAACACATTTAACCTCAGAGTTTTGATGGGATTCGGTGCATTAGGCCATGAAAAACGCGTCTCTAAGGGAGATGTATCTGTACCCTTATAAGGCGTTCTTCATTCTCCTCTCCAACCGATGTGGGATCTCACACTCTCCACTCCCCTTAAGGCCCTGCCCTCTTTAGGGTCCAGCCTAGCTAGCACAACGGTTTGGGTACCAGTTTTGATACCACTTGTAACATTTCAGATTACCCGCTTACAGATATTGTCCGCTTTGGGCCTTGGCCCAGCCAAGCCCTCATAGTTTTTCTTTTCCCAAGGCCTTCACAGGAGGTTACCCATCCTAGAACTACTCTCACCGAAGCACATTTAACTTCGGAGTTCTGATGGGATCCGGTGCATTAGGCCATGAAAAACGCGTCTGTAAGGGAGAGGTATCCATACCCTTATAAGACGTACTTCGTTCTCCTTTCCAACTAATGTGGGATCTCACACTATATATGATATTTCATCTATGCTTGTTCTGTTTGAACTTGAAGCAAAATTCGGATCATCCTTGATATGTGCTACTTCTGATAATTTCTTGCGTATAGATCTCAATCTAAGAAGCACAGACACGACAAAATAGAGCCATGTTTGCGCGTCAGACATGTATCTGACACGGACACACTGTGGACACGTTTTCGTATGTGTCATAATAAATAGATAATTTTTGTTGGTTTGGACACGGCTGAAGACAGCTCGGATACGGCTGGAGACGGCTTGGATACGGCTTAGATACGGCTGGAGACGGCTCAGACACGTCTGAATATGGCTCGTAACATTTTTATGAATTATTCAAAAAGTTATTTAGTTGACATGGGTAGTCTTCCTTATTAAGAAAAATATAATTGTTAGAACTTCTCAAATTCCTTGTTCTTCTGTCCTCGTCGATTTATGCCTCTCACAAATCTTGGTCCCTAGCTTTCTCACCCATTTCAGTTGAAGCTGTCACTAGCCCTCAAGCACCCGTCGCTCCTCGTTGTTTTCCAGTCGATGTCGAGCTGTCACCATCATGAAGCATCGCCACTCGCCAATCACCGTGGGTCACAGTATACTCATCTACAGTTTTCTTCTACAGTAGTTCTTAAATTTTAAGTTCTTAACCAAAGATGATTCAAATCTACAGTTTTCTTCTACAGTGGTTCTTAAATCTATAGTGTCTACAATTTTGTTTGCATTTGTAGTTTTAGCTCGCCACTGCTAATTGTCTGCAATTATATTCATTAACGAAGTGTTTTCAGAATGCAAATCGTCTGTCTTAGTTTTTCACTGGAGTTCAATTAAAGTTTGAGCTTAAGTTTGCATATACGGGACAAGTTTTGCTTAACTTCTACTCTCCATTAAACACATGCCTCTGTTTTTTCCCCTATTATGAACTTTGGCTTGGCTAAAGATGGTTACCTGATCATTTTTCTTTTCAAATTTTTGAACTGAAAGTTTGAATACAAGCTCTTGCTTTCTTCATTGACATAAAAACACTTTGTTGTTTCTTGATATTCTTTACTTATTTGTTAATACAATTTGGTATCTTAATTAGGTATTTCAATCCACTATTCTCCTTTTTCCATGGCTGCTAGTAGTGGTGTTGAACAAGAAAATCCAAAAAAACCACTATGAAAATAGGTGGTCAAAAAAATAAAACAGAGGGTGGTGGAAACTTTGAGTTTGAGTGTAGTTTTTGCCATAGCTCATTCAGAGGTTCTTACACTAGGGTAAGGGCGCACCTGTTGAAATTATTAGGCAAGGGAATTCGAGTTTGTGGTGACATTCCATCCTCAAAGGTGACAGAACTTAAAAAAATTGACAATAAAGCTACATTGTTGATTGAAAATTCCAAGGTAAGACCTGTCCCTCTTCGACCCTTATCTAGTCAATCTCAAAATTTCTCAACTGGTGAAGCATCATGTATTAGTAGTTTTTATTCAAGAAAGAGGAGGGCAACATCGGGACCTGTAGAGGATGCTTTCAACATGCAAGCTAGAGAAAATTTAGATCTTAAGATTGCTAGAATGTTTTACTCTTCAAGATTGCCTTTTCATTTTGCAAGGAATCCTCATTTCGTCAAAGCTTTCTCTTTTGCCGCTAATAATTATATTAGTGGTTATGTTCCTTCAGGCTACAACAAGTTGAGAATGACTTTACTTGACCAAGAAAGAGAACATGTTGAGAAGCTTCTTAAACCTATAAGAAATACATGGAATCTAAAAGGAGTGAGCGTTGTAAGTGATGGGTGGAGTGATCCACAAAGAAGACCTCTTCTCAACTTTATGGTTGTGACTAAAAGTGGGTCAATGTTTCTGAAAGCAATTGATTGCTCCAATAATATCAAGGACAAGGCCTTTATAGCCAAGCAAATGAGAGATGTGATTATGGAAGTTGGTTTTTATAATGTCGTGCAAATTGTGGCGGACAACGCACTGGTTTGTAGGGGGGCTGGTTTAATGATTAAAGCGGACTTTCCAACTGTTTTTGGACGCCTTGTGTTGTCCACACTCTTAACCTTGCTTTGAATAGCATTTGTGCGGTTAAGAATACAGAAAGGAACAATCTCTTGTATTAAGAATGTTTTTGGATTTCATAAATTGCTGACGATATTTTTTTATTAAGAACTTCATTGTTAATCACCATATGAGGTTGTCCATCTTTAATGAGTTTGCTTCATTGAAGTTACTTCATGTTGCTCCTACTCGATGTGCCTCTACAATAGTGATGTTGAAGCGGTTTAAACTTCTCAAACGTAAGCTCCAAGAAATGATGATAAGTGAAAAATGGTCTGCTTACAAGGAAGATGATGTTGGCAAAGCTGAATTTGTCAAAGAGAAGCTACTGAGTGATAGTTGGTGGCAAAAGATAGATTTCATTCTTTCTTTCACCAATCCTATCTATGATGTTTTAAGAAGCACAGATACGGATGCATCTACTCTCCATTTGGTGTATGAGATGTGGGATTCTATGATTGAAAAAGTAAGAAATGCCATATATCTTTTTGAAAGAAAGGATGACAATAAATCTTCAACCTTTTATGAAGTGGTCCTCCAAATCTTAATTGAGTATTGGACAAAAAGTAGTACCCCTCTTCATTATTTAGCTCATTCTTTGAATCCAAGGTGATTATTCAAATTTAGATACTTTCTTTTCTATTAGAGATAAATAAATGGTAATTGATGAATAATTCATAACAGTTTTTTTCTTACAACTATATAGGTATTATAGCCATGAATGGTTGAGTAAAGACTCAAAATGAGTTCCACCAAATCAAGATGTGGAGCTCACCAATAAGAGATTGAAATGTTTGAAGAAGTACTTTCTTGATGTAGAAGATCGGAGAAAAATACATTGAGTTTGCTAATTTTTCGAATGGTATACAATGGTTTGATGATTATGACTCTATAAATGATAGAGGTATCCTTGATGCAAAATCTTGGTGACTAGTTCATGGTGTTCATGCTTCAATTCTTCAAAAGATTGCTCTCAAGTTACTTGGACAATCATCATCTTCATATTGTTGTGAAAGAAATTGGAGTACTTACTCTTTTATTCACTCTCTTAAAAGGAACAAGATCAAACCTAAGCGTGCTGAGAGTTTAGTATACATTCATACTAATTTGCGACTCCTTTCAAGAAAATCTTCACAATACAAACAAGGAGAAGCAATGATGTGGGATATTGCAGGAGATGAGTTTTCACCAATTGATGATGATCATAGAATCCTTGAAGTTGCCAATCTTTCACTTGATGAACCAGAGTTGGAGAGTATGATCTTTGCTGATAAAAGCAATGCCAATGTTTAAGAGTAAAGTGATTAGAGGGCAGATACTTTAGTTAGATTTTTTGGTTGTAAATACCCAAGTGAATGACTAATTCTACTTTTGGATAGGAGATTGTAGACAAATTGCTTAATGGAATATATGCTCCATATTTTTTGAGAGGAGCTTATAAAGTACCAAGTATGTATGAACTATCAAGATGTTGAAAGTCTTGAAACACATCAATCAATATATATCATATTATGAATTGTAATTTTTTTTCTTAATTCTAAATTTTATAATATATATATATATATATATATATGTCATGTCCGTGTCCACTAAATTTTAGAAGTTGGTGAGTCCCCGTGTCTGTGTCCGTGTCCGTGTCGTATCCCGTGTCTATGTCCGTATTCGTGCTTCTTAGATCTCAATATCATACATGTGATTAAATTGACGAAGGAAATGGTTGCAGAAGATGTATGAGGAAGCAAGTCAAATTGCCAACGATGCAGTAGGGAACATAAGAACAGTTGCTTCTTTCTGTGTTGAGGAGAAGGTGATGGAGCTTTATGAAAAAAATGTGAAGGCCTTTTGAGGCAAGGTATGAGAGAACGACTGATCAATGGTATAGACTATGGAATATCCTTCTTCACGCTTTTCTCTATATATGCCATTAGTTTTTATGCTGGAGCTCCTCTTGTTGAAGCTGGTGATGCCTCATTTGATGATGTTTTCCAGGTTAGCATTCTGCACAAAGAAAAGTACCCGAGAGTACCACAGTTGGATGTTAAGTTTTCTTTTTCCTTGTCCTGGTCTGGTATAGGTGATTTTTGCTCTCACTTTAGTAGCTATTGGAATTTCTCAATCATAGCTCCCTTGTTCTTGATGCCACTAAAGCAAAGACTGCTACTACTTCTATCTTTCAAATTCTTGAACGAAAATAAAAAATCGACTCTAGCGAAGGTTCGGGAACAACAACAAAAAATCTCAAAGGAGATATTGAGTTTCTTCACGTCAGCTTTGTTGGGAATTAATTCAAAATTTAAAGTTGTTTAAATTCCTTTAGAATAGGTCTTAGATTATCTTAGAATAAGTATTAGATTATCTTTAATCTTATCTTATAAGTTAGATTTAGTGGCTGAAAAATCTATTTAGTTGTTTGTATTTTGTCTATATAAGGCAATCAAGTTCAATAATAAAATAATGAGTGTGTGTTACGTATTGTTCAATCTTCATCTTATCCCATCTCATTTATGTTCTTTTCTTCAAAATTCCAACATGGTATCAGAGACATAGATCCTTGAGGAACTGTGAGATTGAGTGAAAAAAAAATTCTTCCAATGACTAAAGGAAAAGGTAAATTTCTTCAATGTGATCATTGCAAGAAATCGGGGCATGAAGAGAAAGATTGTTGGCATAAGGGAAAACTTCAATGTTTCAACTGTAAAAAATTTGGACACTTACAGAAAAATTACAGACTAAAAAAGGAGGAAGCAAATATGGTGGAGTTGGTTGGTGAAGAAACTCTTTTTTGAGAGTTGGTGAGACGTGCACCAAGATGTGTTTGGAGAGTTGTACTTCAATAATTGCAGGTTGATGAGAAGGACATCAACGGAAAATTGGTGAAGAGAAGTGCTTCACAGGTTGATAAGAACGGCATCAACGGGAATTTGGTGAGGAGAAGTGCTTCACATAATATTCTGAAGATTAGGAGAGATGTGCTCCATCTAGAAAATTTGAATTAAGAGGAAATGTTGGGGATTAATTCAAATTTTAAAGCTGTTTAAATTCCTTTAGAATATGTCTTAGATTATCTTAGAATAAGTATTAGATTATTTTTAATCTTATCTTATAAGCTAGATTTAGTGACTGAAAAATCTATTTAGTTATTTGTATTTCGTCTATATAAAGCAATCAAGTTTAATAATAAAATAACGAGTGTGTGTTACGTATTATTCAATCTTCATCTTATCCCATCTCATTTATTTTCTTTTCTTCAAAATTCCAACAAGCTTCAGATATCCCACAAGACCTGGTGTTGAGATATTCAGGGATTTAAACTTGTACATTCAGCATGGCAAGGTCAATAGTTGCTTTCAATTCAATGTGTTTGTGCTCTTTTCTTTATTTTTTGACACATTTTGCAATCTTATTGTGTGTAAGACTAAGGAACTAAAGGGTTTTGATTTTAGCAGACGTTGCTTTGGTAGGGGGGAGTGGATTTGGAAAATCAACAGCAATATCATTGTTGCGGGGGATTTGGAAAATCAACAGCAATATCATTGTTGCGGGGATTCTATGATCCTGATTTAGGTACCATCACATTGGATGGAATTGACATCAAGAAGCTACAGCTCAAGTGGTTAAGGCAGCAGATGGGGCTAGTTAGTCAAGAAGCAGTGTTATTTAACGGCACACTCTGTGAGAATATTGCATATGGAAAGGAAGGAAAGGCAACAGAGGCAGAGATTTTGGCAGCAGCAGAGTTGGCAAATGCCCACAACTTCACAAGTGACATGCAACAGGTAAAAGAGTATTGTAATATAGTTTGGAAGATGTACGGATGAGAGTAGTAATCAAGGTATTTGGAAGCAAGTTGCAGGGGTATGATACGATAGTAGGTGAAAGAGGAGTACAATTGTCAGGTGGACAAAAGCAAAGAGTTGCAATTGCAAGAGCAATAGTGAAGAATCCCAAAGTGTTACTACTTGATGAAGCAAGCAGTGCGCTAGATGCCGAATCTGAAAGAATAGTTCAAGAGGATTTGGAGAGGATAATGGTGAACAGAAGCACAGTAGTTGTGGCACACAGATTATCAACACTGAAGAATGCTGATTTGACTGCAGTGGTTAAGAATGGAGTGATTGCTGAGAAAGGGAATCACGATGCTTTAATCAACATCGACCAAGGCATTTACGCAACCCTCGTGGCATTACATAATCATAACAAACTAAATAATGATGAATCCTAGCCTACGAAGTAGGAACCCGAACCTTTCGGCTTTCTGCTCTGCGAATACATTTGTCACATATCATAGCTAAACAATAAATCAAGAAATAATACAAATCTAAAGAATACTTATTGATGGATGCGTGAGATTGTCCTAAATTAGGTGAACCTGTGATCTAATCAAGGCAAGTGTACACGCATTACACATATGTGGCAGAAATTAGCAAATGCGGTGGAAAGGATTTCAGATCACTTGCTTTCATTGATGAAATAGATAACTTGCTCTCATTAAATCAATCGATGAATGCTCATGAAATAGTCATAGGAACAGGCTAATGAGAACAACAAAGATCATGGCTGTTAATGCATCCATCCGCAATCACATGTACATTCAAAAAAACTCACGAGCAACCTATCAAACTAAGGCCTAGGAGTAGTAGTACATCCCTAGCTTGTTGGTTGTTGCCATTCCCATTGTCTATATTTGATTGAATCTGAAATGGTAATTGACTAGCTTTTAAGCTCTGCTGCATGTCACAACTTGCATGGCATTTGGTTTTGGTGTCTAATCAACAAAAGCTAACTCTTTTCAGATTCTTCAACTACAAACTGTTTCATATATAAATCAACTCAGGCCAACTATTAGGCAGGCCATCAATTCCAAATCAAAATGAGTCAAGTGTGCACTTGAAGGTTGTTGGTGGGGTCGTGCACGTCCTTTCCTTATGGTCTGCTTAGCGGCTCAGGTGAAATAGTTAGTAGTAATCAAATCCAATTTCTTGGATCTCTTCAACTGGTTTCTTTAGAAGTGGGGGTGGCATAAAATTGTATGTTACAGAACAATCAATCATGATGATGAATAAATCAAAATCTGGTGTGAACTGGAGCCCATAGATAGACAAAACAAAACATACACACACAACACAAAAAATATTCCAATGCCTGTACTATGTACTGGTGTTTTGTTTTTATGGAAGTTTGGTCTTGTGATAATATTTGGCAGAGATTGTTCTTCTTTGTGTTATCTTTGTTAAGCAGTTATACACATAAAAAGGAACACCACACCCTTTGTTTCTCTCTTTCAGATAAATTGCAATCGCAAAGGCAACCCACCCATCATCATCATCTTCATCTTCTTCTTCTGGACCATGTCTAAGTCTCAGTCTCAGTCTACGTCCACCCCATCTCGATGTAGAGTGGCCAACTCTAGGATTAGCAAGGAGCAACTGTCACCCAAACCCCAAGTTGCTGCTGCTAACAACAAAACTAGACCCAAATCTGTCCCTTCTCCAGATTTGTCCAATAATAACAGCAAAGACTGCTCATCAAAGGTCAGAAGGTCTCAGCTGCTGAGCCCTAACAAGTCAAAATCTGGAGAACAGGAGGTGACGGGATCTCAGGTTGCTGATCCCTCTGTCAACCGTCCGCTGATTGTGGAGCAATTTTCTAGGCCAAGAAGGCAGCTGCATGCACCGCTACATTCTTCCACTTGGAAAAGTAATAGGAGAAATCAAGAAGAAAGTAATAACAAGGAAGATTTGTTGGAGAAGCTTCAATCCAACCACGCTCTGATTCAAGATTTACAATCTCAGGTTTTGGCTCTCAAGGCCGAGTTGGATAAAGCTCATGCCTTGAATTTCCAACTTGACTCCCTCAACAAGAAGCTCCTTCAGGATCTTGCTGCTCTTCAACCCACACCTCAATCTTCTAACCAGGTTTGGTCTAAGTTTGTCTTTCAACTACTTCCTCTTCAAATTCCAATCTTTTATTTTTGCATAATTTATTCGTAATATGTTTTGTAGAGATTAAGTTTGTCATAGGTTAAAAAAAAAATTCAAGACTTTATACATGTTTCAACACAAGATCAGTTCTTGAATGACTGGTAACATGAATGACACATTATTCTACAACCAGCAATCATTAACGGGAGAGTGTCAGAACCCCAAATTTAAGGACATTCAGAAACTAATTGCCAACAAATTGCAACACTCCACGGTTAATAGGGAGGTAATCAATGGCCCCAAGAATACCTTTCAAGCTCATCAACCGCCATCTGCACCACAGCTATTGCCCAAAACTGGTGTTGTAGAAAGACAAGTTACAGTAAATTGCTTCTTGCCACCGCCTCCACCACCACCACCTCCGTTGCGACCCACAGCCAAAGCACTTTCTGCTCCAAAAGCTCCAGCAGTTGTAGAATTATATCACTCTTTAAGAAACCAAGAAGAGGGAAGAGATACCGCAAGACTAGGGACTCAGTATAAACCTCCTGCAATGACCGTGCACAGCAGTATTGTTGGAGAGATACAAAATCGTTCGGCACATCTGTTGGCGGTAAGCAAATTAAGATCTTTGTTACTGTTTATTTCCCATACTTCTTTCCCCTCTCCTCTCGTCTTCAAACTGTTGTCAACTGATGAAATTTTTAGATAAAAGAAGATATCAAAAAGAAGGGTGATTTCATCAATGGCCTTATCCACAAGGTACTGGCTGCTGCTTATACAGATATTGAAGATGTCCTCAAATTCACGGATTGGCTTGATACCGAACTCTCAACGTTGGTAACTTCCAGAGCCCCTCCAAGTCATTTAACTTTCAAGTTTCTGATCAGATATATTCTCAAGTTCCTCAAGAATTTATTGCTGCTACGGAAATGTCAAATGCAACCCATATACAGTTTCCACACAAAAAAGTCCAGTTATAATCAAAACTGTTAAATTGTTGTCTCGATTGAACTTGAAATTCTAATATCGCTATACATCAACGTGATTACTTCAGAGTTTACTCCAGCTTCGTGCAAAAGCTATTTCTTGTTCTTATTTAGGCCATTACTTAGAGTTACATGGCCATAGCTGGCCAATGTCCTCATTTACCATCAAAATAAATAATAAGAAATTTAGGAATTTGTAAATGTAAGCTCAAGAATCCTGTCATGTTTTCCTGGACATGATGGTGATGGCCAGTTGTCCCATGTTGGAAATGACCTATCTCAGGGTCCGTCTCGCCCTTCATGACAGTGAAATCTCTTGAACTAGCTGAAGGATTGCATGTCCGAGTGTGCTTTTGTATATGGGTAATCACACTATCTGATTCCCTTGGACATATTACAACAAGGATCATGGCTGCTTTAGAGGGCTTATGATAGATGGGTTTTGTTGCAATAATTTACTTTAACACGAAAATCAAACTAATCATACCATTCTACTACAATTTTCATGAGAATCCCCACTAAAGATGTAAGAATTTTGCTCCATGAAAGAAGAAAAGCATACTGTCAGATATTTTGGGGGAGAAAGGTTAGACTATTTCTTTAGATTGTTATGGATTATTCATGATATACATCCTGTTTTGGACAGGCTGATGAACGGGCTGTGTTAAAGCATTTTAAGTGGCCAGAGAGAAAAGCTGATGCCATTAGAGAAGCTGCTATTGAATATCGGGGGCTCAAACTAGTAGAAAGTGAGATATCATCCTACGAAGATGATGAGAACATTCCTTGCGGAACTGCTTTGAAAAAGATGGTTTTATTACTTGACAAGTAAAGAGTACAGTTTCTGTAATTTAATGCATTACTTATCTAAATGTGTCCCGTTTGAGTTGTCCTATTTTCTGTCTGCAGATCGGAGAAAAGCATTCAAAGGCTGGTTAAACTTCGTAACTCAGTTATGCGGTCCTATCAAGATTTAAAAATTCCAACGGATTGGATGCTTGATTCTGGAATTATGAGTAAGGTGCTGCGTTCCTCCACAATATGATACTTTTTCACCAGCTATATCAACTTCTACTGTAGCTTTCATGTCTTTTTTCTCCCGGTCACTTGTTAATGCTATAATGTTCGAAGTGAAAGACAATTTCGATGTTACTGCTTACAAATATTAATGAATCTTCTAGGCTTGCCATGAACTGAAGATCTATGTGTAATTTGATGCAGGTAAAGCAGGGTTCTCTGAAGCTTGCAAAGATGTACATGAATCGAGTAAAAGTGGAGGTTGAACAGACCCATAATTCTGATAAAGAATCAAGTCAAGAATGTTTGCTTCTTGAAGGTGTGCATTTTATATACAGGGCTCACCAGGTAATCATAATGGTCAGCTATATTTACAACTTTGGTTGTCAATTATGTACTCACTTACCAAGTACTCTGCTGTATGGTGGTGCAGTTTGCCGGAGGCCTTGATACAGAGACATTGTGCGCTTTTGAAGAGATGAGACGGCGTGTTCGTGTTCCTGGACATCTGTTACGAAGTAGAGAATTATTGGCTGCGGTAACATCGTGATGAGAAGCCAGCCGAAGAATACACAGAGAATCGGCTATTAAACAATATGTCAATTTCTGATGTTAACATATATATAGCCAAATTTAATTCAACAGTCAATAGTTAAAAGTTGGCATCTTCCCCATCGTGAATTGTACATACTTCATCTGAAATTTGAGCAAATAAACATGATACAGTATGGAAGGGTCGCCATGAATCTTGTATGTTTCCCTTGCACATAATGCAGGCAGAAATATTTAGAAAGGATTTTAATAATATAATGCACAAATCTTCTGTTGCCATTTTGATTCAACTCTTAGGCATGAGATTCATCACCAATCAAGTTAAAATATTTTGAAATACCTTAGCATTGAAAAGGAAAGGAAGGCCGGAGATGGCCGCTTTCATCGTTTTAATATCGTTTCCCATGGACATAATGCGGGGGAGAAATATAAAACCAAAGCAAGTCTCTATATTGAATCTAAGCAACAAAACATCCGCTGGTAGGTTTTCAGCCGAGCTATACGAGCTAACTTCCAGTCCTGCAAAATCTAGTTATCTGCATGGCACCACTGCATCTAGTTATAACTGTCCAGAAGGCTTGCTTATATCTGACGAAGCTAGTAAAAGTCCATCCTGCAAAGTGCAAAAAGTTTTGTTGGGTTTCTACTGCTGTTCTGCTAATCTTTGAAAACAGATACCGATAAAGTTTGTCTGGAAATTAAAGAAGACAGATGTTTTACTTTGTTCGATAGTTTGAAACTATCTACATCTAAGGTTCCCACCTATGGTGGTGTAGGAAATTTCACTATGTGAAGAAGAAGATGAAACAAGTTACAGAGTTGAGTGATTTTTCTGAATCACTTGCAAGAGGCTTTCCCTCCCCTAGTACTCACTGGTAAGTACTCTAGCTAACTCTCAAACCTTTTTCACTCTCTCTTCTTGCACTCTCAAAGATTGAATACAAAGAGAATTGAGATATGACTATCTACGTGTGTTCTCTGTTGTCTGAAGCATCTTTCCTTGTTTTTATAGCTGATGAAGAGGATGGAGTCTTCGGATGCTTCTTGGCTGAGTCTTCCCACTCACTTGTGCCTCTCATGTGACTTTTAAGTGACTCCCTCTGCTGTTGTGTCTTGTGCGTGTACTAATTTAATGCAAACGATTGTGTTTTATGAATAAAGCTTTGGGCTTGAAAAGAATGTCTGCGTATTGCTTTACTTTGCTTCAGACAACATTCTAATAACTAAAGTCATGTTTTAACTTCAATTATTAGATGCTTCGAGAAGTCTTCTCCTCCTTCACTCTTCGACATTTCTGTCTTAGACTCAAGCATCATTTCTGTTCTTCTTTCTGTCATGTAGTCTTGTAGTATTTGAGTGTCACGTGGGTTGTCTTTGCCATTGTCTCTTGTTGTCTGTCACTTTGTGGAAAAACCCGACAGCTTCTCCTTGTCTTCTTCCTCAGACACATTCACGCACTCAACTTCATCTTCAATCCTTCTTGCATTCTTGTTGGTTCTGGGTATAGATTGATGGAGAATAAGTGATTACCATCACATTTTTCCCTCCTTCTCCATTTATCCATACTTAGAACTCCATTTGTGAGTGAAACGGAAAAAAAAAAACCCAAAAATCGAAACCCTAGTTTTCCAAAAACTTTGTTAGATCTGCTGAAAACAACTCCTATTTCATGCGGTTTCCCTCCTATTTCACCAATCCTATCTGAAATTGAAAAAACCCTAAGCAAAAATCCCCAAATCCGAAAAACCCCCAAATCTCGAAACCCTAATTTCTACCCCTTGTGAGATTTGCTGGTTCTGACTTCGGTATCATGGGGCTTCCTTGATCTGTAAGTAGTCACTGCAAAAATTAAACTTCTTTTGTCTTAGAATTTTTGTACTGAAATCAGAAGGATTTTTCTCACCTTGTATATATTTTTTTTCTTTTCCGATTGAAGGTTCCTTTGGAGATTTGATCTCTGACAAAATGCAGACGCACATCAATGTGCTTGGATCGTTCATGGAGGACTGGATCGCAACTCAGGTACCATACACTTTGATTGTCCGTATATAGTACTGGTGTTGTGACTTCTGTGTTTATTTCCCTTAATATTCCTGATAGCCATGCTAGTTCCTTTACCTCTTCAGTAATTGCATAGTATTCTGCTTCTGTGGTAAATAGGCTTACAATTGACTGCAGTTGTGATTTCCAACATATTGTGTTTGCTGAAAGTGTGGATATGTATGCTGAAATTGACTTCCTAGTGTCTTTATCTGTTGCATAATCAGCATTCACATAGCCATTTAGAGTCAGATACTTGCATTTGTTTAGTTCTGTTTTTGTAAAACATAAACCATAGTTCACTGTTCCAGATATATATCTGAGAACATTCTTAAGCCCTTGCCAGTGTTCTAAACCTGGATTGGCCATGAACTTACTTAGGATACTTATAGCATAGGCTAGATCAGGCCTTGTGCATAGCATAAGGTACATTAGACATCCAACACCTACATCATAGGGATAGTTAGTCATGGCTTTCTTTTCCTCCTCTGTCTTAGGACACTTGTTAGAAACCATCTGCAAGTGTGATCCTAGAGGTACTGAACTAGATTTGGCTTGATCCATATTGAATTGAGTTATGATCTTCCTTATGTAATTCCTCTGGACAAGCCAAAGCTTTCCTTCCCTCCTCTTTCTGATTATCTGCATTCCTAAGAGCTTCTGAGCTTCCCTTAGGTCTTTCATTTCAAAGTGAGAGCACAATTCAGCCTTAACCTCTTGAATTTTATTCAAGTCCTTCCCTTTGATGATAAGATCATCTACATAGACTAACATAAACACTGCTTCAGTCAACCCTAGATTCTTGCAATATAAGCAGTAATCATATGAACTTCTGATGAAGTTCATACTAGCAGCAACCTCATGGAACTTCTTGTTCCATTGTCTAGGTACTAAAGTCCAAGTGTTATTCTTCATTAATGAAGAATATTCCTTCTCACAGGCTTCTTTCCAATTTTTAGCATTTTTACTTCTCATGGCTTCATCATAGGTTTCTGGAGCCTTGTTTTCTACTTTTTCAGCCATGGAACATGCAAATTCAACCATATCTAATTCAGTGTACCTTCTGTTAGGTATGCTGATTCTTGGTTGCCAATCCCTTGTGAGTTGGTAGGCTTGTAGGTTCTCTTGAATATCATCTGAAGGTGGGTTTAAGGCTTCTCCTTCACCCTCAACTTCAGCCTCTTCCCTCCTTTCTTCATACTGTGCTA
>JAOTAX010000198.1:50961434-50972411 GCA_025629825.1 Erythroxylum guanchezii
GATATGAAGAAGAATCTTATCTCATTAGGAGCATTGGAATCCAAGGGTATCAAGATCACCATAAAGGGTGGAGTTCTTAAAGCTGTGTACGGGGCACTTGTAGTGATGAAAGGTACAAGACGAAATAACTTGTATTTTTTGCAGGGGAGTACAGTTACTGGTGGAGCAGCTATCATTGAAGTTGCTGATGTAGATAGCTCAGACACTACAAGGTTATGGCATATGTGTCTTAGGCATACTGGTGAAAAAGCATTGCAAGGACTGGTGAAGCAAGGTTTATTGAAAGGAGCAAAGGTATGTAAATTGGAATTCTGTGAACATTGTGTACTGGGTAAGCAAACTAGAGTGAAATTTGGTACTGTTATTCACCATACTAAAGGCATGCTAGATTATGTTCATACTGATGTTTGGGGACCTTCCAAGAATGCATCTTGGAGAGGTAGTCATTATTTTATCTCCTTTATTGATGACTTCTCTATGAGAGTATAGGTGTACACCATGAAGCATAAAGATGAAGTCTTAAAGATATTCCTGAGGTGGAAAAAGATGATTGAAATGCAAACCGATCGAAAGATCAAGACTCTCAGATATATAAGTCAGATTCTTTTTTAGAAGTTTGTCAAGATGAGGGTATTGTGAGGCATTTCACAGTTAGAGAGACACCACAACAGAATGGTGTGCCAGAGCGCATGAACCTTACTTTACTTGAGAAAGTTCAATGTATGTTGTCTAATGCTGGTTTAGATAAGGTATTTTGGGCTGAGACAATTACTTATGCAAGCCATATTATTAATCGGTTGCCTACTACAG
The DNA here is from genome assembly GCA_025629825.1 of Erythroxylum guanchezii. NCBI lineage: Eukaryota > Viridiplantae > Streptophyta > Magnoliopsida > Malpighiales > Erythroxylaceae > Erythroxylum > Erythroxylum guanchezii. Next base: position 50,962,245 of record JAOTAX010000198.1, read on the forward strand.
CAAACAAGGGCAAAACACCCATTGAGGTATGGTCTGGTAAACCTTGTACTGATTACAAGTATTTACACATATTTGGTTGTCCTGCTTACTATCATGTCAAGGAAAGCAAGTTGGATCCAAGAGCAAAGAGAGCTATATTTATGGGCTTTAGCATTGGCGTGAAGGGATACCGACTTTGGTGTCCAGATGAGAAGAAATTTGTTGTAAGCAGAGATGTGACTTTTGATGAGACTGCTATCGTTAATCAGAACAAGCATAAAGGGGAAATTGAAGCGACCAAGACCATGAGTAGTTTAAAGCAGGTGGAGTTATTGAAGACTCCAGTTGATCCAGTAAGGTCTGATGTTACAGACACTAGTCCTACAATTGATTTTGATGATGAGGGCGAGGATAATGAAGAGGAGGTACCTACCCAAAAATCACTACAGCAACAAGATTCTATTGCAACCAGAAGATCAAGAAGAGAAATTTGAAAGCCTGCTCGGTTTACTGATATTATGGCATATGCACTTCCAGTTATTGAAGATGATATTCCATCCACCTATAAAGAAGCTGTCAGGAGTTTAGAGAGCATGGAGTGGAAGAAATCTATGGATGAGGAGATGAATTCTCTTCATAAAAATAAGACTTGGAAGCTGGTTCAGTTACTAAAAGGGAAGAAAGAAATTGGTTGTAAATGGGTATATGCTAAGAAGATAGAATCTTTAGGAAAAGACAATGTAAGATTCAAAGCCAGATTGGTAGCTAAAGGCTATGCTCAGAAGGAAGGCATTGACTACAATGAGGTATTCTCTCCTGTAGTAAAACATTCTTCTTTTCGTATTTTGTTGGCTTTGGTTGTGCAGTTTGACTTTGAGTTGGCTCAACTTGATGTTAAGACAGCGTTCCTACATGGTGATTTGGAGGGAGATATTTTTATGTCTCAGCCAGAAGGGTTTAGGGTTGTTGGCAAAGAAAATTAGGTTTGCAAAATGCAAAAATTATTGTATGGTTTGAAGCAGTCTCCAAGACAATGGTATAAGTGATTTGATAGGTTTATGATCGAGCAGAAGTACACAAGAAGTCAGTATGATCATTGTGTATCCTTTCGCAAGCTACAAGATGGAACCTTCTTTTATTTGTTTTTATATGTTGATGATATGCTTATAGCATGTAAAAGCAAAGTGGAGATTGAAAGATTGAAGACGCAACTGAGTAATGAATTTGAGATGAAGGACTTGGGAGAAGCTTGGAAGATACTAGGTATGGAAATTGAAAGAGATAGAGAAAAAAGGCAAGATTGGTCTGTGTCAAAAGCAGTATTTGAAGAAGGTACTACAACATTTTGGGATGAATGAAAATTTAAAACCGGTTAGTACATCTCTTGCTCCTCATTTCAAACTTAGTGCTTCTATGTCTCCTAACACAGATGAGGAGAGTCATTACATGGCTAAAATTTCATATGCAAGTGTTGTTGGTAGTTTGATATATGCTATAGTGTGTACTAGGCCTGATATTTCACAAGCTGTTAGTATTGTCAGTAGATATATGCATAATCTAGGAAAAGGGCATTAGCAAGCTGTGAAATGGATTCTACGGTATATTCTGGGTACTGTGGATATTGGTTTATCATTTCAGCAAGATGAAGTTAACGGTAAATGTGTTGTTGGATATGTAGATTCTGATTATGCAGGTGATTTGGATAAGCGTAAGTCCACTACAGGTTTTGTATTTACTCTTACTGGAGGTCCAGTGAGTTGGAGATCAATTTTGCAATATACAGTTACTTTATCAACTACTGAGGCAGAATATATGGCAGTAACATAAGCTATTAAAGAAGCCATCTGGCTTCAAGGGTTGCTTGATGACTTAGGCGTCCATCAGGACCATGTGGATGTTCATTGCGACAGTCAGAGCTCTATTTATTTAGCAAAGAATCAAGTTCATCACGTACGTACAAAACACATTGATGTGAGGTTCCATTTTGTTCGTGAGATTATTAATGAGGGAGATATTCTTCTTCAGAAGATTGGGACCGTCGACAATCTTGCTGATATGTTGACAAAACCAGTTTCGTTACTCAAGTTTAAGCATTGCTTAGACTTGATTGGCATTTGTAAAATTTGTTGATTGCCCCGTAGGGGATTGGGAGACGACCATTGGGAATTCCACTTCGAGGATTTGAGCCAAGGTGGAGATTGTTGAATATTGTCTCAAAGAAAGTCAGAAATTGAAGCTTGCAAAGTCAGAAATCTTACCTTCTCAAAGTCAGAAATTGAAGCTTCCTTTCGGTAATTGTTGACTCAACAATGGCGGCTTGATTTTTTGATGGAGTTTGGTGCAGTTAACTTTGACATTCACCCATGGAATTCTCTATAAAAGAGAAGCACAACGAAAGAGATGAGTTAGGAGATAGCACAACGTTTCTGGTATGAGAGGAGAGCAGAAAAGTGCTAGTGAGAAAGAGTATAAAAATTTCCAGAAATAAGAGAGAGAAGAATTTTTGAGAGGGAGAGAGGATATATATATATATATATATTGTTTTCTCTTTTCTAGTAATAGTGTGTGAGCTTGGGTTATTTTGGGCCTCTTGAGAAATTGAGTGATAAATACAATTATATGGTCTCATTGATTAAAACACTATTGTATGCTCTTATTGATTATAGTGAAATACTCAGTCGTCTCCAAACTGGACGTAGGTATTGCCGAATCAGTATAAAAATTTTGGTGTTCTTGTTGTTATTTTATTTTTTACTTCAAATTTATTAACGTTTTCGCACAACAAAAACAACCTTTTCTACTTCAGATTGCTCAGTGCCTGCAGAGTCATCCACTTTGCTGTAGCGCTTCATTTGCTTTGCAGGACTGCTCCTCGTTTGGATGGTTGAAACATCCATAGAGTTTAGAACAACAACCAAAGCGTTGCCTATGTGAATCATAGCTGCTGCGTTGATTTCTTCAAAGACAGTTTACTCGTCTTGTTTTTGGAGATGGACAGGATTAATATTAATAAGATGTGTACTTTTTGTGAAGAGTATTTTCCAGGGGTTTAGAAGTTGAAGTGCCACTTTCGATCTGTCTTGTTATGGTTTGGCATAATTGCGTGATTAAAATATGGTTCGATTAATTTTGTAATAATTAACAAAAGTTGTGTTCGAAACATAAGAGTTCATACCAGGGATTTGGTTTCTTTGATTCTCTCTTTTATGACTACTCATCTACTAACTATTAATGGCAATTGCATAAATATTTAGAAGGCATAAAAACAAGCAAAATTTCAACTCCAGCAAGTATGGAATGCATCTCTTATAACTTCTGTTAAACATCAGTTGAAATGCTCTTCAAAAAAAAAAAAATCAGTTGAAATAAGAATATCTTAATTTTTCTTATCTTTCCCTTTTGTGTATAAAAATAAAAATAGGGTTAGTGTACATCTGTTAAGCGTCAATTGAACTAATAGCGATCTAAACGTCAGCTGAACTAAGACAAAAATACACGTCCAATCTCAATCAAAACATACGGAGCAAACAGCAACTAAAGCGTGCAATTATTTGGGTTACACGCCATTCTATTTCTCATTTGATACAAAAAGAGCATGAATCTCTTTACCTCTATCTTCCCGAAAGTTTCACCTTTGAAGCAATAGAAGAAAACTCAACAACATCCCACTATTCAAAGCATAACCCTTTAGTTCCAACCGAAAGGAAACATATTAAACAAAAAATCAAAGGCAATGACAGTAACTCAAATTGATAAAAACTTAGAACGAACATCAGTCTTCAAACCTGTGATTTTAAATTATGTACAGGACCAATAACATTGAACAAAATGCTTTAGTAGTATTGCACAGCAGTTACATTTGTTAACTCTATTTTTATCATCAACTGAGCACATTTTCTTCCTTTTCCGAGGAAACATGAACTGGTACCTCCATTGACATTATAACTATCTAGAAGACCTGCATATATCCGTCAACACTAGTAAAAGTCATCCTGCAAATGGCTTCAACTGGTTCACACAGTGTGCTCCAATATTTCAACTTGACAAGCTCCAAACCTGCCTATGCAGCAGCATGCATGTGAATTAAAAGAGTAGGAACACCACCTTTTTCTACTGTAAATCACTCAGTGCCTGGGGACTTTGAACTTGGACTGGCATTCAGAGTCATCAATGTTGCTGCAGCGCTTCAAATATGTGTCAAGTGTCTTTTGCCTTGCAGTCATTTGGCTGGTTGAAACATCCATGGTATCCTCTTGACCATCAAGAACCTAATTACAACAAAAATTTAGCGGTCAATGATCAAGAAAGGATGAAGTCACCACATACAAAACGATAAGTTACCACAGAAATATGAAATCTGCCATTGGATGCTGGACAAACAGGCTTTCGTTTTAGGAAGAAAACTTCAAAGCTCTACAGATGACCAAAATAAAAACAAAAACAAAGAAAAGAATGCATGCGCAATTATCATTACCTATGCCACTATTCACTGCATGGCTAATGTTAATTACCACTTAAAAATAACTTTATTAATGTACATTAAATAAATGTGACACATATAAAGCCTAAATCTAAATTTTATAAGATTGAAAAATCAAAATAATGAGATGCCGTAATAATTCTTGAATGAAGGTTTTAGAATTTTTTGCCTTCCTCTTGTGTGAAGATTGGAAAAGGCGCTACAAGATGAACAGTACCGTCATGTTTACTGTTCAGAATCAGTTCTTTTCATTGTATTGAGTCTTCTTTCCATTCAATTGGAAGTTTCAACACGATGAAAATTTACAATTTTATTTTGAAAAGTTTGACTTCCAATTCATCTTGAAGAATTTGGTTCAACGGAGTGAAGGTGTATAGGAACCTCATCAATTAATCATAATATTTGTAGTTTAGATAGTTGATTGACAGAATAAAGTGAAGGAAAAGATCCATTTCATTTCTGTCTCTTCACATCAGAACTGAACCTTAGTTTGATGATTGAAAACGGTGCTTGAACTCAATTTGAGCCTTAGTTTTAGCAAGATGTATACTACCAATGACACAGCCTTCTAAAATTAAATCTCAAACCCAAATGACAGAATTGAACCTTAGTTTTAGCAAAATACATACTACCAATAACACAGCCTTCTAAAATTAAATCTCAAACCCCCATTACATTCTGTCAGATACTTTGAATGGGAATTCTAAACCATCTATTCCAGTCACAAAGGCATGCACAAAAAGTTAATACAGTGGTGGGAGAGGAAATGCATTACCTGTCCCAAGTTCTCCAACTTACTTTGGACCACATCCCTAAAGATGATAGATTTTAATTACTTTATTGACCATCATAAATTCAAGGAAACAGGATTCCTATCAATTCGGATGATCATACCATATGATGTCGTCAACAGTGTCAGCTGCTAGCAGGTAATACACATTGACTGAGGAAACCTGCAAAGCTAGAGTGGTTCATGTTACCTTCAAAGAGTCATTTTCCTTCAACTTTTCTAAAATAATGTCTAACAGGTGTTACATGATACACTTAAGCAAACACTGGAAAGGGATAAAGAAAATTAAACAAACAAGAAGGTTGATAACCACCAAAAGGTCCAAAAACCCCATCTCAAATTTTCAAAACCCAGCCAACTTAAGTTCTTAAAAAGTCCAATTATGTTTGGCTTCATTGGTTTTTAATTTTCGTTTTCTATTTCTGATTTCTATTTTTTCTTTCAAACAAAAAAAAATTATTTAATTGTTAATGTAATATAGTTACACCTTATTACTGATAAAAATCAAATAATAAATAAATTTTAAAAATAATTAATGTTATGAATTAAATAAAGTAAATAATTTTATTTTAATCTCCTACACAATATTTACTATTCATTATATTTTATTAAAACAAAGAATTAAATAGATAAAATTTTGAAAAATAAATATTTTAAATAATAAAATTTTATATTTAAAAATCATTGAATAAATAACATTCTTTAAATTTTAAATTAATTATTAACATAAAATAAGTCGAACAATTAAGTTATAATATTCAAAATTATTATTAGTAATTTATACAAAACAACCAAATAATATATATTTAGTTAATAGTAAATTACGTGTTGGAAAAGTCAATTTGAGAAGATCCCAACAGAATATTACTTCTCTAATTAATATCTGATCTATAGGAGGATTATTGGGGATCTCATATCAAATTAAGATCACTCCTATATTACTCTACTTCCTAAAATAGCTAGCGTGGTTCCCTATATATATGTATGATGTAAACAGAAATATATAAGAAAGAATAAAAAGAAGAAAGAAAAAAGTTTGAGCTACCGTGGACGTAGGTCTCGAAAGATCGAATCACATAAATTCGAGTGTTTTGTTTTTTCTCTCAAATCTCCATGGTATCAAAGCAGGTCGATCAATAGGCAGTGGCATCCATTACAGAAACTAGAGTCACAAACAGAGGATCAACTGTATTTGAAGCTCTCGACGAAAAGGAAATCATTCCCAATATTGGTCCTAAAGAGATCGAGAGCTCATCCTTCCAATTCACAATTGAGAAGCTGAATGGAAGGAATTTTAGAGAATGGGCACGGTCAACCCAATTGCTTACTGATGGAAAAGGGAAGATCGGGTATCTTACTAGAGGTGAACAAACCACCCTCCACCAATGCTGCTCTCTACAAAAGTGGAGGTATGAAAACTCGATGGTGATTGCATGGCTAGTCAATTCAATGAAGCCCTCCATCGGGAAGACCTATCTATTTCTACCTACAACGAAAGAAGTATCGGATGCTTTTAGGGAAACATACTCAGATGCCAAAAACGCCTCCCAAACCTTCGAAGTTAAAACACGACCGTGGCAGATGAAACAGGGAGAGAGGGAAGTCACTAATTACTACACGGAGATGATTGGTTTATGGCAGGAACTTGATTTAAGTATTGAAGAAGAATGGGAATGTGCATAAGATAGTGTGAGGTACAAGAAGAAAGTGGAGAATGAGAGGATGTTTGAGTTCCTTACTGGGCTAAACCATGAACTAGATGATTTGCGAGGGAGAATCCTTGGACGACGCTCTTTACCCACGTTACAGGAAGTCTTCTCGGAGGTAAGAAGAGAGGAGAACCGACGACGGGTTATGTTGACTGGAGGCATACGAATTGAATTAGAAGAAAAATCAGCATTGTTGTCTCACAGATCACGCACAGGGAGTGAACCAAGTGTGACCCGTGGCTCTAATACAAGGCCCAGTCAAAATAAAAATTAAAAAAAAAGAAGAAGAAAAAGTCCAGAAGTGATCATTACAACAAACAAGGTCATTCTAAGGATGAGTGTTGGCAGATCTATGGCAAACCAGTAGATTGGAAGCCCAAACAACATAAAAACATGGCTACAGGCTACTGTAAAACAGGAGGAGCAGAACAATCAACCTTAGGTAAAATTTAGTCCCGAACAGCTGGAAAAACTATACGAGGTCTTTACCTTGTTTCAAACCTCAGGTCAACCTTCCAATAATGTTCCTTCCAGATCCTTAGCTCAAAGAGGCAATTTTCTAAATGCATTAAATACTACAACTCAAGCACAAGCATCTTGGATTATTGACTCTAGTGTCTTTGATCATATGATTGGTGCATATCAATGGTTTACAACTTACTCACCTTGTGTTGGAAATTTGAAAGTGAAGATTGCAAATGGGTCACTTTCATCTATTGCTGGGAAAGGAAGTATTCGTATTTCTGATTCTATTGTCCTAGAACCTATCTTACATGTTCCAAAATTATCTTGCTATTTGTTGTCCGTTAGTTAGTTAACAAAAACCTCAAACTGTTCTGCTAAGTTCCTTTTACATCTTTCAGGATCTTAAATCGGGGAAGACGATTGGCAATGCTAAGGAGTGTGAGGGACTATGCTACTTTGAGGAGACTACTTCAAATAACATCTATCCCTAAAATTAGTGAAGTTATGTTATGGCATTCTTGGATGGGTCATCCGAATTTTCATTATATGAAAAAATTATTTTCTTCTATTTTTCTAATAAAAGACAATTTGATTCTCGTTGTGAAATTTGTGAGTATGCCAAACACCAACGTACTTTTTCCCCCCCCAACCAGCTACAAACCATCAAGACCATTTACTATGATACATAGCGATTTTGTTAGGTCCCTCATATACCTAGCCGAACAAACACAAAGTTGTTTATCACTTTCATTGATGATCATACCCGTACTTGTTGGACCTATCTCTTACGTGATAAAACAGAAGTTAGGATAGTATTTATCAACTTCCATTCTATGATCCAAACCCAATTTCATACAAAAAAACAAATCTTGCATACAGATAATGAGACTAAATACTTTAACCAAACTTTGGGATCTTATCTTCTTGAGCATGTTTTAGTCCATCAAAGCTCATCTGTGGACACCCCTAAGCAAAATGGGAAGAAAAAATCGACACATCCTTGAGGTTACCCGAGCTCTACATTTCACTACTAAAATGTCAAAAACCTTTTGGGGGGATGCTATCATAACTGCTACATATCTCATTAATAGAATGCCTAGCAGAATTTTATCTTTTGCCACTCCACTAGACAAATTTCGAGAATATTTTCCTACCTCACCACTTAACTTGAATCTTCCGCTTAAAATATTTGGATGTACAGTCTTTGTTCATGTTCACTCCCATCTTCGTAATAAATTAGACCCTCATTCCATCAAGTGTGTCTTTATCAGTTATTATCCTACCAAGAAGGGATATAAATGTTATGACCCAAATCACTCAAAGGATGTTTGTTACCCTTAATGTTACCTTCTTTGAAACTAGACCATACTACCCAAAACCTTCGCTTCAAGGGGAGAGTTCAAATGAAGCTCAGTTCCTAACCCACAATGTACCACCATAATCACATCCCAGGGAAGAGGCAAGAGAGAAAAAGTATAAGGAAATACTAGTTTACTCACAGAGGCCGAAATCAAAGTCCCAAGAAGACCTCACACCTGAAGCACTACTGAGTCGGATCCTGTGGAAGATCCAACCAACCTAGAGCTACCTTCTGATCAAACAATAGAATCTGAACCAAATGATATGGAGTTGTCTATTGCTCTTTGAAAACAACCACGATCATGTACTCAACACCCTCTCTCACAGTTTGTATCTTATAATTTCTTGTCTGAAAAATTTCATGCTTTTACCATTAACCTGGACATTATTAAAATTCCAAAGGACGTCCACAAAGCCTTGGAAGTGCCTGAATGGAATAAGACATCGATGGAGGGAATGAAAGCCTTGAGGAAAAATGGAACATGGGATGTGGTAGAATTACCAAAAGGAAAAAGATATGTGGGTTGTAAAGGGGGTATTCACTGTAAAATATAAAGTTGACGGCTCAGTAGAAAGATACAAAGCGAGGTTGGTCGCAAAATGGTTTACTCAAACATATGGTGTTGACTACACGGAGACGTTTTCACCGGTGGCAAAACTAAACACTATCCGAGTCCTCCTATCTTTGGAAGCAAATTTGGACTGGTCCTTGCAACAATTGGACATCAAGAATGTTTTCTTAAATGGGGAGTTAGAGGAAGAAGTCATGGTGCAACCCCAAGATTCCGTGAGAAGAAAACAAAGTTTGCAAGCTGAAAATATCGTTGTATGGGTTAAAACAATCTCCAAGAGCATGGTTTGATAAGTTTACAAAAGTAATAAAAGGACAGGGATATCAACAACGACATTCAGATCACACAATGTTCTTCAAACATTCTAATAATGGAAAGAAAACAATTATGGCTGTATATGTTGAAGATATTGTCTTGATAGGGGATGATACACTAGAGATGAACAGAATAAAGGAAGCTCTAGCCACTAAATTTGAGATAAACGATTTGGGTCAGATGCATTATTTCCTAGGAATCGAAGTTGCCAAATCAAAGAAAGGAATCAGTGTTTCACAGAGAAAGTATGTCATTAATCTCTTAAATGAAACCAGTATGCTGGGGTGTTAGCCAAGTGACACGCCAGTTGAAGTCGGAAGGAGACCAATTGATGGAGGACCATCTCAGCCCATTTTCGTCCAAGTCAAAAAAAAAAAAAAGAACACATAGATACAGATTTTTAAAACGAGATGTTTTCCTTTCAAAATTCAGACTTTGATCTGTAGGGTTTGATTGTTTTCCGAAAATAATCAAAAGGGCTTGTTTGTTTGCCGAAAA
>JAOTAX010000198.1:50972511-50991635 GCA_025629825.1 Erythroxylum guanchezii
AAAATCCAGATTGCTCAAAACTTTTTCCAATAACCACCAGACCCTATTCCGATCACTTTCAGGCCATTCCGCCATCACCAATAGATGTTGGCAAACCAGCTGATAAGGAGAGGTAGTAAAGATTAGTAAGGAGATTGATTTACCTGTCACAAACTAAACCAGATATTGCATTTGCAGTAGGTCAGGTAAGTAAACACATGCACAATCCCACGGAGGCTCATCTAGGAGTAGTGTACAAAATTCTTTGGTATCTTAAAGGATTCCCTGGAAAATGTGTATTGTTCAAAAAATGTGAGATTAGGAAAATAAAGGTCTTTACAGATGCAGATTGGGCAGGATCAGGAAGTCCACATCTGGTTACTGTACATTCGTATGGGGGAACCTAGCAACCTGGAGAAGTAAAAAGCAAAATATAGTAGCCAGAAGTAGCACAGAGATTGAATTCAGAGCAATAGCTCAAGGAATATGTGAAAGATTGTGGTTGAAGAAACTATTGGAAGAACTTCATGTTACAATGGACTCTATTGTGATAATAAAGCAGCTATTAGGATCTCCCTAAATCCAATTCAACATGATTGGACCAAGCATGTAGAAGTAGATAGGCACTTTATCAAGGAAAAGGTGGATGAAGCGACTGTTGACCAGAGATAATTAGCATTGATATTGTTATAATTACACCTATATACTCTCCTATAATTGAGAGATTTCATAGAGTTAATAGCTAAATTACTTCCTAAATAGTCCTAGGAATTTTGTATATAAACCCTTGTTCCTATGTACACAAACACAAGCAATACAAATTATCTTCAACATTCAACACATTCAACATGGTATCAAAGCCCTATCTGATTTAGGGATTGTTTTTTTTTTGGCTGTTCTTTCCAAATAGGAAATAACATTGGTTGAGTGTGTACTCGCCCAAATAGCAACGTGTTTTTCTTCTCACCACCCACCTAGATTGCTTCAGCTGTGACCGGCGACTTCCACTGTGAAAGACCCGACATCAACCACACCGCCATGCGTCGCCACGACCTCTCCACCGTCGCTGCACGTGAGTACCACGCGCCACCCTCCGGCCAGTATTTCGTCTCGATTCTTTCTCCATCAAGGTCGCCAGCCTCTTGCCTCTCCTCTGGTGGTGTCAGACGTAACTCTTACCTTCTACCAATACCCTTGCTTCCTTGCCTCTCCTTAGTGTTTTTGTGTTTTTGGTCCGTCTGGTAATTTTTCTGCCCATACACCGAAAGCACATTTTTTTGAACAACTTGTATTTACTCTATTGGCATTTTTTGTTGGTTGTCCTGAGTAATACTAAAGAAGATGGAAGGAAAGAAGGTAATTATGTTGAGTTCCAATAATCCTTCACTTCAAATCAGTCCCGTAAAACTTGATGGAACTAATTATCTTGCTTGGTCAAGATCCTGTTTGTTATTCATCAAAGCTAGAGGATTATAGGGTTACATTAACGATGATAGTAAGAGACTCAACGTCAATAATTCTGATTATAATCAGTGGGAGTCCAAGAATTCTCTCGTCATGTCTTGGCTCAACAATTCAATGAAGCAGGAGATTGCTCGGACATACTTGCTACTTGACACAGCAGCAAAGATATGGAAAGCTGCTTCTCTGACCTATTCTCAAATAGGTAATAAAGCTCAAATTTTTGATCTTCGTAATAAATTGCACAACACGAAGCAAGGAGATATAACTATATCACAGTATTTTACGGAGTTATGTGGGTTATAGTAGGAATTAGACTATTATCAGGACTTTAAAGCAAAATGCCCAAAAGACAGTACTAGATTCCAAAAAATGATAGAAGAAGATCGAGTATTTGATTTTTTTGCAGGTCTTAACCCAGAGTATGATCATATACGGGGTACAATACTTAGAAAAGATCCTTTCCCTTCCGTTCAACTCGCACATTCTCTAGTATAGCAAGAAGGAAGCAGACGAAATGTTATGCTACATACACCTATCATTGAAAAAGTAGGATTAGTAGCAAGTTCTACTGAAAAGTCAAAACCTGCAAATACCTCATCTAATAAGGATCAATTACACTGTGATTACTATGGAAAATCAAGACATACCCGAGAAATCTACTAGAAATTGCATGGAAGGCCTAATCAAAGTCGTGGAAAATCAAGACATACCCGAGAAACCTGCTAGAAATTGCATGGAAGGACTAATCAGAGTCGTGGAAAACGAGGAGACTCAGTGGTAAGGGGTCAAGCTCACTTGGCTGATGGAAATGAAGTGTCTGAAACATCGTTAGCTGGGGGATTATCCAATAAGGAACTTCAGGCCTTAAGACAGCTTCTCTCCAAAACAGACTCTGCTTTCACAGTTGGTGCATCAAACCTTGCCAAATCAGGTATTGATTACTTCTAAAGATAATCCCTGGATTATAGACTCTAGAGCTAACAGACATATGACAGGCTCTGAAAAGAAATTTTTAACACACTCTCATGGAAATAACAGGGATAATGGTACAATAATAAATGGGTCTTTTACTTCCATATCTGGTACAGGTTTTGTTAACTGTACTCCCAATATTACCCTCTCCTTAGTACTTCAGGTACCATATTTTCCTAATAATCTTCTCTCTGTCAGTTCTATCACTAAGGACCTTAATTGCATGGTTGAATTTTTTCCTAACTATTGTGTTCTTCAGGACCTTCACACAGGGCAGAGGATTAGAACTGGTAGACTGTAGGATGGCTTATATGTCTTGGAAGAAGAGCCTTTGACGGTTGCACATCAAGCGTCTTTTGGAAATGATGTGATTAATAAGGAAATTCTATAATGGCATAGGTGGTTAGGACATCCCTCATTTTTTGTTCTAGCAAAACTTTATCCAAACTTGTTTAAAAGAACTTCTTTTAATTCTTTGTTTTGTGAAGCATGTGAACTTGCTAAACACACTAGAAGTTCTTATCATTTATCAAATAATAAGAGTTATGTTCCTTTTATGACCATTCACTCCGATGTTTGGGGTCCTGCTCAAACCCCCTCTCTTTCTGGACATAGATGGTTTGTGACCTTTATTGATTGTTGCACCTGTCAAGATAGATGGTTTGTGACCTTTATTGATTGTTGCACCCGATTGACGTGGGTTTATCTGATAAAAACCAAGAATTAAGTTTTTTCATGCTTCCAATATTTTCACAAAATGATTTGTACTCAACATGATGCTAGAGTTGAGATCTTACGATTAGATAATAGAATGGAGTATATGGATGGCAAATTTTGTGCTTATCTAGATTTTAATGGAATAGTACATCAAACTAGTTGTGCCTATACTAGTGAACAGAACGGAGTTGCAGAAAGGAAGAACAGACACATTCTGGAGGTTGCGTGATCACTCATGTTCACAATGAATCTTCCAAAGGGCTATAGGAGTGATGCAGTCCTTTCAGCTGCCTATCTTATCAACAAAATGCCACTTCAAAATTTAGATTTTAAAAGCCCTGTTGAAATATTACAAGGTACAAACTCTTATACTGTACCTCCAAGAGTCTTTGGGTGTGTTTGCTTTGTTCATGCTCGGAATGTTGGCAAGTTGGAGCCAAGAGCTTTGAAATGTGCGTTTGTTGGATATTCTCCCACACAAAAAGGATATAAGTGTCATCACCCCCTGTCTAAGAAATACATTATAAATATGGATGTTACTTTTCTAGAGTACGAGTCCTATTTCATCACATCCCCAACTCCTCTTCAAAGGGAGAACGAGATTGAAGACGAAGTGTTGGTTGACTCTAGAGATAATGTGATCCAAGGAAGAAGAACAATTTAGGGGAAGACAACTAGTTTGGTTCAAGAGGATCGAAGTCGACGCTTAGATAGACCAGACTTAAAGACATACTCAAGGTGAGATAAGGCAAAAAAAGCCATCATGCAGTCTATGCCAATGCCATCCTCTTCCCTCGAAAACACTGGTGAGCTAGAATATGATTTATCTGATGATTTAGATAAGCTGATTGCTCTTCGAAAAGGTGTTAGAAGTTGCACCAAGCACCCAATTTCTAACTTTGTTACATATGACTCACTGTCTCCTGCCTATAGAGCTTTTGTCTTGTCTGTTTCTTCTGTGTCTATTCCATAGGATTAGAGAAAAGCTATGAAAATTGTCCAATGGAAAGAAGCTATGATTGAAGAAATGAAGGCCCTGGCAAAAAATGAGACTTGGGAACTTATCACTACTCCAGAAGGAACACGGATGGTTGGCTGCAAATGGGTATTCACAATGAAGCATAAGCCAGATGAATCCATTGAGAGGTACAAGGCGAGATTGGTGGCTAAAGACATTACTCAAACATATAGAGTGGACTATCAACAAACCTTTGCTCCTATTGCTAAGATGAATGCAATCAGAGTTTTACTCTCGTGTGCAGCTAACTTGGATGACTTACAACAATTCGATGTTAAAAATGCGTTTCTTCATGGCGATCTGGAGGAGGAGGTGTATATGGAGATTCCTCCAGGGTTTGAAGATGAGAAGACACAAGAGAAGGTTTGTAGTTTAAAAAAGGCCTTGTATGGACAGAAACAATCACCATGAGCATTGTTTGAAAAGTTCAATCAGGCTATGATCTCCTTTGGTTATCAACAAAGTAATGCGGATCATACCCTATTTATCAAGCACTCCCAAGGTAAGATCACGCTTCTTATTGTCTGTGTTGATGACATTATTGTAACTGGTAGTGATACAGAAGCGATGGCTAGGTTGAAGAAATTACTTGCTCAAGAATTTGAAATTAAGGACCTAGGAAAATTGCAATATTTCTTGGGAGTTGAAGTCGTTAGATCAAAAAGTGGAATCTTTATCTCTCAGAGAAAATATGTCCTAGACTTATTAGAAAAAACCGGTATGATGGGTTATAAACCAGCTGAATCTCCTATCGAGAGCAATCACAAACTGCAAGTAGGAACGGGTACATTAGTGGACATGAGAAGATATCAGAGGTTAGTTGGGAGACTCATCTTTCTCACACTAGGCCAGCCATAGCTTTTGCAGTTAGTCTGGTAAGTCAGTACATGCATGATCCACGAGAACCACACTTACAAGCTGTATTCCGCATTTTGCACTATCTAAAGTCTGCTTCAGGAAAAGGCCTTATGTTCACTAACAATGGTCATCTTAAGATAGAAGCATTTACAGATGCTGATTGGGCTGGATCTCCAGATGACAGGAGGTCAACCACTGGTTATTGTACGCTCATAGGAGGAAATCTAGTCACTTGGAGAAGCAAGAAACAGAACGTAGTTGCTAGATCTAGTGCAGAAACTGAATATAGAGCTATGGCTCAAGGTGTGAGCGAACTATTGTGGGTAAAGAAGCGGATAAATGAATTACAACCGACGAATGAAGGAAGTTCATCTCTCTACTGTGATAACAAAGCTGCCATTAGTATAGCTCACAATCTTGTTCAGCATGATAGAACAAAACACATAGAAATTGAACAACACTTCGTGAAGGAGAAACTTGTGAATGGCTCTCTGCAATTATTCCATGTGGGGTCAAATGAACAACTTGCAGATGTCTTCACCAAAGGACTCTACAACAAATAGTTTCATAACCTTGTTTGCAAGTTGGGCATGTGCGATATCTATTCACCAACTTGAGGAGGAGTGTTGACCAGAGAGTATTAGCATTGATATTGTTATAATTACACCTATAATCTCTCCTATAATTGAGAGATTTCATAGAGTTAATAGCTAGATTACTTCCTAAATAGTCCTAGGAATTTTGTATATAAACCCTTGTTCCTATGTACACAAACACAAGCAATACAGATTATCTTCAACATTCAACACATTCAACAGGGACTATTTGTATGATATATGTCCATACAAAAGAGCAAACTACAGATATACTCACTAAGGGACTATCAAGGCAAAACTTTGACGAACTTGTTTGCAAGTTGGACTTGATCAATATCTATGATCCAACTTGAGGGGGAGTGTTGAAGATGTCAATTAGAGAAGATCCCAATAGAATATTACTTCTCTCATTACTATTTGATCTATAGGAGGATTATTGGGGATCTCATATCAAATCAAGATCTCTCCTATTAGTTTAGGTCCTAAAACAGCTAGTGTGGTTCCCTATATATATGTATGATGTAAACATAATATATAAGAAAGAATACAAAGAAGAAAGGCAAAAGTTTTAGCTACCGTGGACATAGGTCTCAAAAGTCCGAACCACGTAAATTCAAGTGTTTTATTTTTTCTCTCAAATCTTCATTAGGTTATGCTAAAAACACTAAAACATTGAATAAAAATCAAATTTTATAGTTTTCATTAGAGATGGCAACGGACAGGTTGAACTTAGGTCATCTACAGCCCGAGCTAGATTCAAAAAATTTTTTCAAGCTCAGGCCAACTCGAGTCTAACTAGGCTTCAAGTTATTTATAATCCTAAACTCGATCTTAAAACCTGAAGCAATCACAAAGCAGTGGACCAACTAGAAAAAGAAAAATGAAAGCCAAGAAGTACCTGATTGATCACAAAACAAAGTTAGACCTTTGAGCAGCCAAAAAAATCCCAAGGTAATCAATCATATGAGTCACTTCTAAACAACAAGGTTCCAAACCACAAACAGAGGTTCAAAAAATACCAAATGAGTGTAAGAACTAGTTCCAAAAACACTAAATGAGTGTAGGCGGTGGCAGGCGACAATGATCAAGAAGGAGAGACGCACAAAGGTGGAGAAGTTGGTGGGAGACTGAAGATACGACAAATAGAGATAGAGGAGAGGACTCTAACCCTAGTCGTTTTCATTTACCAATAGACAAAACGTCATTTTGTTAATGTAATAAAATGATTTCGATTTGTGTATTACAAGAGGTTTGAGTTTTAAGTCAAGTAGATCCGTGAAGCCCAAACTCGAGCCTGACTCGAACCAAGAATTCTTTTTTAAACCTCGAGTTGAGCTTTGGCCAAAGTCCAATCAACTCTAGTCAAGTCCATTGACTTTGGGCCTTACAAAACCAGGTTTGGCCAAGCTCAAGTTTTTTTGTCATCCCTAGTTAAGTTACAAAAACAAGAAAAAATAGAAACCAAAAATTAAAACAAACGTTTTTTATTGAATTTAAAAATAAAATTACAAAACCAAAAACAATTATACAACATTTTATGGCAATGACCTATCCTCATTTACATGCAACCCACAACTCAATGTTCGACCAATAATATGACAAGATGCTTAAATAACTACAATAGGTTATATATAATGGAGAACAATCCCAAATATATTTTTAAAAGTTTTAAGAAAATGAAACAAGGAAAATTATATAACCTTTTGATAGACGTCTTTAAAATTGAAACATTTATCATGTAAGCCATAGAAAAATCATATTTCTTCAATTGAGAATTCCTACCTCATTAAGCAGATCCAAAAGAAACCAAAACTCTACTGTATTCCACTTCTCATCATTATACTAATCAGAATAAGTTCAACAATAAGCTTTGGCTAAATGAAAGTGCACATGCAATATACTCTTGTCAGGAACTACGTATCCATATTATCAATAAGACAAGTCTATGTCACTTAGCATGATTCATGAAAGCCATATTACTAGGTTTCTTTTAATTACCTGACCAATCCTATGAGCTCGATCTTCAGCCTGAATTAAGTCACCTGGAGTCCAAGATAACTCAGCAAAAATAACAGTGCTCGCAGCTGTTAAAGTTAACCCAACACCACCAGCTTTGATAGACAACTATATAAACACATTTCAAGATAAAATGAATCAAATTCATTTTAAAAGAGAATTTGTTGCATCCAAAATCAAATATAAACTGAATTGGCATACTACTGCTGCCTTCGTAGCATCTTTTTCCTGGAAATCAATAACCAAAGCTTGTCTTGATGCTGGGGGCGTACTTCCATCAATTCGAATACAATCAACTTTTTTTTTCTAGAATTTCGGTAGATAGTGTAAGCATAAGCAATTTTAAACACATTAAAAACAACTTAAGATGTCTTACACGAAGAAACTCATGTATTGAATCAATCATGGTTTGATGATGAGCAAATACTAGAAACTTGCACCCTGCCTGCTAGGAACAATGCAACAGTAAGGCTTTAACCATTGGGAAAGGACAATCATCAAACTTGCCTAAAAAATGGCATAAAATCATGAAAAATTGGAAAGAAAATCAAACATCATAAGCAACTTTCTACAAGGCGTAAGAGCAAAGATTTGAATGGTGGATAGATAATAATCCACAAGGACATGCGCCATCTGCCATGGATCTTAAGCTATCACTTTCACTACGTTACAAGATAAAGGAGTTTTTCTTAATCTTAAAGTTTCTCCCTTATATTTCTTTCTTATACTTTTAAGTATTATTTTTAAAATATCCATCTAATTAACAAGAAAGAAGAGACTTTGCTGAAAATAGAAGTACTTGACTATAACAAAAATAAACTACTCCACCGTTACTGCCCATTTTTCAATTAAATTCTGAAACATAATTATTCTTCAATTTATTATTATTTCATTTGCTCTAATGTACATATTTTTGTGTAAAAGATTTTTATAAAAGAATAGGGAATGAGAAGCAATCACACAAGTTGAACCATATGCATTGACCAATTAGGAAACAGGAAAAACGACAATTACCTCAATTACAGTTCCCAAATAATCTAGAACTGCTGGGATCTTAGCTTCTGCAGAATCAGTATAAATCTGGATTACAGGATAGATTTGTTAAATGAATTGCATGTTAGAATGTTAGGCAACAGAATGTTGACAGCAGAGTTGCTTAGAAATTGGTACAAAAGTGAAAGGAACATCTAAATGAAAAAGAAGGGTGTTCATAAGCAGCAAAATTCACCTTGATTTAAATTGTCCATCATCAGTGCACAAAGAGAAACAATGAATTGTCATCAAAAATAAGAAAATAAAGCTGGCTTAGCTGTTAATAACTTGGCAAGCTATTAAGATACCTTATTGATAAGATTCTTCTCAGTGAATTTCAACAATTCAACCTCCTCTTTTGATTTGCATTCCTTGATTTTGCCTTTAATCATCTCCAACTACAAAGATATACGATGAAACAACAACATAATTAGATGTTATCCCCCATTTTATGCTTCTAGAAACAAATGCAGGTTCAAGGCAATTAATGGATTCTACAAGCAAGATAAATTTTAAGATCAATTGCCACTAGTAAAGTTACCTCTCGAAATAAAGCATTAACTTTTTTCATATCCTTCTCAGCCAGTTCTAGGAAGACCTGAGAATCAATTTAAAGGATGTCTATTCATTAAACAAAGATTTCCATTCAACTCTTGAACACACATAAGCGCACACATAAAAATCATGGTTAGAGAGAAAATTAGAAAGCAACATAATTTGCTTTCATTTGAAAATTTTGTGATGTTTTCTAATCTACATATTCCCATCAAATAGAAGAAATTAATAGCTTTTAGGAATGTGAAAGTGTAGCAAAACCATGTATATTGATTGATTGTATTTGATTAAACTATCTATTATATTAAAATATCTCATAAATTAGAAAATTAGAAAAAAGAATTCCTATTCAAATTTTGACATAGTATTAGAGCCAAATTAGACTTCTTGAATCAAGTCGTGTATATTGATTGAATGATTGTATTCGATTCAATTTTCTATTATATTAAAATATGTGGTCAAGATACATATTATCTCATAATATTATAATCTGATTGTAATCAGATTCTATAGATTAGATAGCAATATCTTAGAGATAAACATTAACCTAGGATTATCTTCTGTATCTGTATAGATTATCTAGCCTATTCTGTACTCCTATTCATGTATATATGTACTACATTCTCTTAGTAATATAATATAGAGCAAATCAGCTCTTATTCACATAGTGTCAAAGCCACCTGAAAGAGATAGTGAAACCGAGGAGTCAACCCCAGCAAGTCAAAAAATGACTTCCAATCTTGAGGGATCCTCCATGACAAACCCAAACCAGACTAGAGGTCAGTCATCGATGACCTCTAGTCTTGAAGGAGTTTCAATTGTCATCGTCTCTAACAAACTGAATGGAACGAACTATCGGGAGTGGGCTCAAGCTATGAAACTCGCCATTGGAATAGAGAATAGCTATTCATTAGCTAGAGTGAGAGTGACAAAAGTATGTACATTGATTGATTAATCGTATTTGATTAAATTTTCTATTACATTATAATATCCCATAATTATGAGATTAGGGAGCATCTCATAAATTATAGAATTAGTATTATATTAGAATGTCTCAAAAATTATAAAATTATAGTCATTAATTTCATTTATAGATATTGAAATTTTGTATATAAGAAAAGCATGTTGTAAACAATTAAAAATATAATTCATATTCAAATTTTGAAAGAAAGTAAAAGTAAAAGATAAAGAATGGAAAAGGATATAAATAAGGTTTAACATCATTTGGCTATAGGGGCCACATCCATAGACACAGAGACCACTGAGGACAACTATATATCATTCTTTCCTATAAATAATGTTGGGAAATATTCAGCTGAATATTTCACTGAATATTTCCCAAGATATTATTGACTCCTAAAAATCAATAAATCAGATCAGATAGCATGTATCAGATCTGATATTGTGTACAAATATTAGGAGATTATGTATAGATATTAGAAGATTATGTACAGATACTAGTTTCCTAAATTCGCTAGCTCTATTTCTATATATACATGTAACTCTGTACTGATGAAAAGTAGAAAAGAAATACAACTGTTCAGTATTTCCGCAAATAAGAACCATGATTATGTATCACACAAAACATATATATATATATATATATATATATATGTATATTTGGTAATAAAATCTCCACACAGACACAAAACCCCTGAGGGCTACATCTTCATTAGACTATTTTTTGTGTTACATAATCATGGTCCTTATTTATAGGAAAGAATGATATACATATTTGGTAATAATATCTCTTGAATTATAGAAACATATCAACAGATTGTACAATTAATCCTAAATATGTAAATCAAGAAATGATTACAGGAGATGTTGCAATATCTAACATGGAAAAACATAGAAAACATATAATAGTGACAATTAAAATTAAGATAGGCATAACAAAAGAAATAGAACAACCTGCTGCCTACGCTTCACAGGAAGCTCAGAGAGAACATCCTTTTTAAGCCTACGAATCATCACTGTTGCCTTCATCAAGTTGTGCAATTCTTCATGGTTACTTGCACCTTGATAAACTCCAAACACCCCCTAGAAGAACAACTTTAGAGACAAAAACTAGTGGAAATGCATAATGACAAAAAAGATTTCAAATCAATTGAAATAAACTTACCCCCCTGCAATAACGATTACCATATTCATGAATATTCTTGTATACATCAGGATACAAGGCTTCCAGCTGTGATGAAATGAAGATATTACTATATCATTCATTGCAACAGCTTTTTACATGTAAAGATGATAATCAGTCGCATTCAAAAAATACCTGCTTGAAAAGCTCTATTGGTCTAGATAAAGCAGGAGTTCCACTGAGTAATATTGCATATTGAGCCTTCTGAATTTGGAAAGGATTGTCAATTCACCAAATAGAAAAAAAAAATGCAGATGTGAAGGCAAACTTGGAATATATGATAAGGGATGTCATCCACAAAAATGCCGAGAAAGAAAACACTTCAAGAGTTAAATCATTTCATGAATGTGCTAATACTTCAATACAATATTTAGTTTCGGTTACCAGCATAATAATGTTGTGGTAGATAATCAGAAACTTATTCTACAATATTATTTGATTATTATTAAAACATAGGCAATTAAGTTTCACTTTCTAAAGTTTTACTTTTGTATTCGTACACACATAACACTAATCGTAGTACATAAGTGTGCATACATACAAGACAAAGCTAACTAACCATCTATGAAAGATTGTCTACACATAAACCATTAGTGGATAGTTTACATTAAGAATCAAAGATAATCAGTTGCATTTGTAAATGAAGGATAAAACGAATATTTGGCAAGTAAGATATGTAATGACAAACTAACACGTGCAAAGATGCAGTCATATACCAAAAGACAACCTTTATAACAGGAAGAGAGGCAGTTGTCCTCTTTGCTTGAGAGTTTTTAAGAAAATGCGACTCATCTGCAATCACAACCTAAATAGAAGCACATCATTCCATGGAAAAGGCAATCATAAGTAAAAAGAAGGAAAACCAATAAACAAAATAAGCCAACAAATTTAACCAAAAAAAGAAAATTTGACAAGCTAAACTAGAAACACAGCGCAATAAATATTAGTTTTCCCAAATACTCATGTTCATATGTCTCATCAAAAGAACCAAATTAAGGGTGTTAGTTAGTTGGATGATGTCATAAGAGTACTATCAGGTCATTTATTGTTAACCTCTCTAGAAAACACTTGCAATACAATCAAAATCGAAATATGATAGCTTCAATCTTGCAAGGGTTAACACTTATTTTTCAAAGAGAAACATGGAAAAGGAAATTTGTAGACTTTCTAACAGAAATCATCTTAGTTTCCCCACTTTAGCAAGAATAAATACCACCAAAATCATGATTAAGCAGAGATGACGTAATTTTCCATCTTTATACAAGTGGTCAATTTTAACCCAAGATTTTAGTGTTATCCAATACAATGTCTACTATGTACTGACAATGACAAAAGCCACCTCTAGGTGCATGGTTACAACAACCCTTGTGTAACATACAAGCCAGAGCTTTTGGAACAACCTATCATACCTAATTTTTTTCTCTACCAAAGTTCATGTATGTATCCTTATGGAAATATATTACCCTTAAAAGAGAAAGGAAACAACAAGAAAGTTCCATGCTGAGATCATGAATATCAATTCCTTTCGTTCTATTACCAATGTAGCATTTTTTATACAAGCTACAGCTTGATGCTTGGACTTTGTATTGTCCACCCAATGAATAGTATCCCAAAAGCATTTCATAATCCTATTGATCACCATACTCTTACACACTCATTTTCGAACAAAACACTTATAAACCAAAATACTTGCAGGAATATGCTAACATTAAACCAAATCTCACCAAGCGCAAGCAGAAAGCACCAACACAAACATATAAAACTCTATTAATCATCATGTTTACCTTGAATTTTGTAGCTATTAGTATATCTTGCAACTTTGGAACAACATCATAAGAGATGATATTAAATAGGCCATCTAGATGACCATTGCATTTGGAATTTGAAGATACTATATTAAAACCGCCCCTGTTTGATCCACTCCACTGTGATAAAACTACCTAACAAAACAACTTCTTAGGCAACAAATGAATATTAAAAAAAAAAACAAAATGCATTATAATAACAATAATAAGTTGAGCTTGGTACAAGGAAAAATAATAACACTAGAAAGCATGAGATTAAAGAGAAAACTAAACTTACCAATATATCTGATGAAGGAATATTTAACCATTGGTGAATCATCTATAAAAACAAAAAGAAGCATATAGGCAATTTGAAAAAAAATAACTTGCTCCTTGACAATTGACATAGTTAAACAAACACTTACAGAGGCCCAATGCAAACGCAAGGAAGATGGCGTAAGTATAAGAACAGGCCAAGAGTCCCGGATGCATGAAGTCACAGCAATAGCCTAAAGAATAAATCAAAACAAATATATTATAATTGGAATATGTCATGACCAAAAAATCAAACTAAGAGGCATTTGAACAAAAGTTTAACCTAGTTCCTGAAGACTAGTCAAACATTTTTATAATTAATTTCCGTCATATGAACTTTCAAAATCAAACTTAATATTGTTTTGAATAACTACAATGTGAACATTAATAGTCTCCTAAGCATAACCTTGTATGTAGCTTAGTAGGTGCTAACCATAAAGAAATAGCTACAAGATAGACATGAAATAAAATCAAACACATCACTTATTAATTTCATGGGGAATATAAAATGAAAAATATTATATAGATTGTACGTAGGCAAAAGAGTCCTAGCTAATTATGTTTATCCTACGCAAAGTCATAAAAACAAACAAGTAGTGATTTGACAACTAAAAGTGGAATCTATCTAATATCATAAAATTCGTCATATAAAACCATGTCCCCAAGAATTACCACGTAAATGAGTAAATATTTAGCAGTTGCTACTTGATTTTAAACAGTAAAAATGCAAACATGCCTGTAAAGTCTTTCCCAATCCCATTTCATCTGCTATGAGGACACGCCCTCCATGTTGTAATGCAAACCTAAACAAAGATGGTTAAATTTACTTGTGCAGTTCTACCACTATATATCTTAGGGAAGAATGTAACATACTAAAATTTTATCATAAATGATGTATACCTAACACCATCTCGTTGAAAAGGCAGAAGCTTTGATTCAATACAATCAGGCATCCTACTGTACCAATCTTGTGAAGGAAATCAATTCACAAGCAGTAAAAGAAAATTTAAAATAGTTTAGAAAAGCATGTACAACCAAGCCAAAATGCAGACTGAAACCATCGATAATAAAGCCCTAAAAATTATATCGTGACTTTCAAATTCATTTATATTCAAAAGTTTCAAATATTTTTTTTCATGAATCCTTGAAAAACTAGTCTTCAATGTCATATCATGAATCATGCCCTGTCCTGGATTAAAAATTTCAGTATTTACCTCTAAGATCTTGAATAGAAGAAGTAGCAACAATTGCACGTTGCACCAATGGATCTAAGTTTTCTACCTAGAAAGATTATAATGGGTAAAGATGACCATTAGCAACAAGAATCATCAAGAAATTGAAAAACTAACCTTTGACGTGTACATGTAGACAACATATGGAAGAAAACGAATTCATATTCCAATATATATATATATATATATATATCCCCAAATGTAGTAATGAAGAGTGGTATCACCTCAATATTGACGCCAGAAATATCATGGAGAATTTTTGTTGCCGATGACAAACAATAAATTGGAAAAATCCATAGCCTGCAAGTTTAACAGCAATAGATGAAGCAAAGGTTTCAATCTATATCAATGCTGGAATTTTCCGACATGAGCAAACTAGATTATAGATCTAAGAATAATTCATTTGTCCTCAAGTGCATTAAATCAAGAACATGAAGTTAAGTGGTGGTATGTGTAATGGGAGACTGAGCAGGAGAGAGACCTTTCTTTCACATTCCAAGTGGCTTTAGGGACCTTATGGATAGCAGCTACAAGGGCCTGGCATTTTGAAAGTACAATGGCAGCTTGAAAAAAATAAGTAGCACAAAAAATATATATCTAAAAAGGCACAAGGCATTACCGGATGATAGGGAAATTGGGCCGCAACATTTCCACTAGCATGAAGGAAGAATTTTATGGAGAGCTTTGGTAATCCTTTTGAATTGTCATATTATTGATGGTTGCATCACAACATACATGGGCAGTAAAAAGTAATGAGCCAAATTATAGTTGCTAAAGTAGCCTAGTGGTAGCTAAAAGACCATCCAGCTAAAAGCAAATAATTTTCATATTGGGGAAATTAAATCTAAGCAAAGTATCTATGAAAAAATATATATTAACCTCACTTCGATTATAATCGCTAACATGATATATTTAGGGGGTGTTTGTTTCCATTTTTGTTTTTGGTTTTTAGTTTTTGCTTTCAAATTCAGTAAAAAAAAACCTGCTCGTTTGAATTTTTAGTTTTTGTTTTTGGTTGTGTTTTCTTCCAGATTTCCAAAATTATGAAAACCATATAAAATGGTGTTTTTTTTCCTATTTCTTTTTTTTTACAATCTAATTTACTATCATTTAAATATATATTATTCAATTATTAATAAAAATTATGAATATTAAATTATATGTAATTAAATTTTAATAATTATTAATAAATATAATTAAATTTAAAATATATAAATATTCAAATAAAATTTGATTTAATAATTAAAATATATTTTAAATAAAATTTTAATTTCTAAATAAAATTTTAATTTCTAAATTATTTATTTTATTAAAATAACATAATTTTATTAATAATTTGTTAATAAATATTATTTAAAAATTTAAAAAATTATTTAATTAAAAAAATTATCTTTAAATTTTATCTGCCTCCATATTGTGGCATACAACAAATGACATGTACAAGAACAGGATGAGAAAGGGGGAATAGAGAACTGACCAGGCATTACTTTGGGTATTAAGTGTTCCCCAGGAAGCCGCAAAGATTCCACCTGGATCGGAGAAGATAAAGATGGAAATAAAGGTACAGAACTGAAAAAAAAAAAAGAGAATTTCGAGAAAAAGAAACATCTAACCTTGGTACAAGAAGAAGACTGATGAATGGAGTTGGTGTGATTACTACGGTGGCTTTGTTGTTGAGAAATTTTGTGTAAAGCTTCTCTTTCAAGGGAATCGAGTTCTTCCACACTAAACTCCCATTCGTCGTCCTCCAACTCCATCTCTTTTCGGGGGCTTTGCAACTCTCTTCCTCCTTCCTTACTTATAATTTCAATTTTCTTTTTCCTTTATTTGGTTTCAAAAGCTATCGCCTGGCCACCGTTCCGTCCTTTCCCTCTCTTTAAGGGGTGCTTGTTCTTGAGTTTTGAGTTTGGAGGATATCAACGAGTATCTAGCATTAATTTGGATTACTCTATACCCTCAAATACGTTAGAAATGAAAGTTATTCTTTTTTTAAAATAAAATAAAATAATTAATTAAATATAAATATATTATAATATATTAAATATAATTAATAAAAATTTAATATATTCTAAATATAATTAATTAAAATTTAATATATATTAAATATTATTAAATATAATTAATTATAATACATTAAAATTAAATATAAGTGATTAGATACATTAAATTTTGATAATTTTTTCCTTTTTTAGCAAAATAATATAATTAATTAAAATATATTAAAATTAAATATAATATATTATAATATATTAAAACTAGAATATATTTCTTAAGATTTTTAATAAATTAACCATTATTATTATTATTATTATTAACAGTAATTTTTTTATCCTGATCATTATATTTATAATAATTATATTCATTCTTTTTTTATTATATTTATTCTTATTTTTATTATCATTATTTCATATCAACTAATTACTTTTTAATATTGATGATAATGATACATGATTACATTCAGATTTTTTAGAAATTAAAAAGTTATTTTAAAGTATCCCACTCTCACAGTTTGAAGAACCCCAACCCAAGAATAACACCGCGGCACACTCTGAATCTAATGAATTTGAAATTAACAAACGAGAGACATAAACAAAATGGAACAAGCCTTTCTTACACAATGAACCGAGTCTGATCAATTTGGGCTGGCTAAGGCCCCATTTGATGAATGGCTTATCAGCTAAAACATAGCTAGTTGACTATATTTAGCTTATTAACTATGTTAAACAATTATTCATTGTAATTGGTAATTAGCTGATTTGGTTGACTGATTCAACGCAATTAGCTGATTTTGAAAAAGCTCAGGAGGTGTAGCGTTTGCCCTTTAGCTGATCGAAATTGACGAGTGTGCCTTTTGTCTCTTTTCATGCTCTAACTCTAGATGGAAAGATTACGCCCCTAACTGTTCACAGTTCTGGCATGCATCCTCTCTCAGTCTCTCTCTATTTCCTTTCAAAACTGATTCTCTAGATATTGCTCTGATGACCGACGGACACCTCTTCAACAACATCTCCCTCAGCGCCCATGGAGGCACTGAAAGCTTCAATCTTCTACGCTTTCTTTTTTTTAACACTTTTTTATTTCGGGGACTATATCGATTTCTTTTATATTTTTTATCACTTTTGTTTGTTTATGGTATTTGTGCAATTTTAGAACCTTACTTGTCTGAAAACCTAATTGTAGTTGCCTATGGATATGGCTGGTTTGGTACGAAGGGGGGAAATGGTGAATGGTTGTGGCTTTTGAGGTTAGCTTCTGTTCATCAATGCTTTTTGAAAACCTTAGCTACTCACTAAAATAGTGTAAGGGGTGTTAGAAATGTTTTGGGATGGGAATTGAATGGGAATGCATTATTGGCTTAGGATTTCTATTGGGGTGGTTTTAATCCCTATGGAACCCTAACTTTGGGATCACACCTCTATTATTCCTTTAGATAATTATCCGAATTTCAAATAGTTGCTTTTAACTATAGTTAGTGGAAAGTTTTAAAGATTGTCATTTTATTTCTGGGTTTGAAAGCTTAATCTAGTTTAGATTTTGAATCATTTTTACCAAAAAGGATGTTGAGTTTTTCTTTATCTTGTCAAAACTTTAGAGTTGACAGGCATTTAATCACTAACGTAATGTATGGTTGTTGTCCCCATGACTGGGGATAGATGACAAAACAAATAAATCATGTCCCCATCTCATGTTTGGTTGCTGTCCCACTTTTTTGTCCTCTGTCTCTGGATGATAGAGACAGCAACTTTTGTTCCTTCGAAAACCGAAGGACAAAAATTTCTGTTTCTGTCTCCGAAACAAAAGAAGAGCCATTGTCCAAAATTACCCAAGGGGATCATCCTCTACGTGTTTTCAGTGACCAAAGGTAAGAATTTGTGTTGTGGTAGAAGTGAAGGTTTCGTGTGTGAAGGTTGAGGAGTGGGTGGCCGGTGCTGTGAACAGGAGAGAGGAAAAGATTATGGCGGTGTACTGTGTGTTCATGAGCCGTGAGCGTGAGGAAGAGACGATGGTGGGAACGTGGGGTAGTGTTAAGTGCGTGTTGTAGAGTCTCTGGAGAAGAGGGTTGTCGAAGAGGCGGGTCATCGGAGAGGAGAAGATTTTTTATAATAATTTTTGCCTACCATCGAATTGTTTTTTTAATTTATTTGGGAAAACTCAGTTCTTGATTTCTGTTGTTTCTGGTATAGCATGTCTGGAGAAGAGGAAGAAAATGCTGCTGAGCTCAAAATTTGAAATAAATAAACTCAGTTCTTTATTTTAAATTTTATTATTATTGTTATTGTTATTATTATTATTATACATTTTGTATTTATTATTGTTATTATAAATTTTGTATTTATTATTATTATTATTAATTTATTATTATTAGCATTATTATTATTATTATTATTATTATTATTATTATTATTATTATTATTATTATTATTATTATTATTATTATTATTA
>JAOTAX010000234.1:0-13662 GCA_025629825.1 Erythroxylum guanchezii
ATTTTGAGATATCTATCAGGTACTATTGATCTTTGCTTAATGTATGAGAAAGGTAAAGATTTCAGGTTAATTGGCTATTGTGATGCAGATTATGCCAGAGATAGGATTGATAGAAAAAGTACGAGTAGAGGATGTCACTTCCTTAGCCACAATCTAGTTTCCTGGTCAAGTAAGAGGCAAAGCTCGATTGCTCTATCAATTGCAGAAGCCAAGTATATGTCAGCCGCAAGTTGCTATTCATAGACGTTGTGGATTATGTATCAGCTAGAAGACTACTCAGTATATGAAGACGAAATCCCAATCTACTATGACATTATAAGGGCCATCAACTTGCCAAAGAATCCTATACAACACTCGAGAGTCAAGCATATTGAAGTTAGATATCTTTTTCTACGAGACTACGTTCAAAGGACGATCGTGAGTCTTCAGTTTGTTGAGACGAACTATTAGTGGACGGACATCTTCACTAAGCCATTGAGTGAAGAAAGATTCAAAGAAATCAGACGAAACCTTAACATAGTAATGTTGAATGAACAACCATTTAACACGTCAGGACCCAAATAAAAAGTCGTGAGAGTTAACGATAACAGTAACAGTAAGTTATAGACGGTAACTTCTGTCATAAGAATGTTTTGGAGGGAAAGTGTCTCAAAGCCCTGAGAATACCACCTACTCTAGAACACTCTTGACATACTCTGACATCGACTTTTGAAGAACTCTCAACAACATTTTCATTACTCTGTTCTAATATCAAACCCTTTTTGCCCTCAGTCTCAATCTCAGAAACCAACTTTACCTTGTGAAGAAATACAGTTGTGCATTCAGTTCGTTGTTGACTACAGAATCAGATGGATCAATCAATGACTAGTGGAAGACTTGTTAATTTTGAGTCCTTGAAGAAGAACCAGATGGATATCGAATCGGAGATTGTAGTAGCCGAATGGAGGAACTTCTTCCAAATTCATGAAACAGTTTACATGAATAAAGTATATAACTTCTGGAAGAATATGGAAGTAGTTGACGATACACTAGTATCTGTGGTGGATAGACTGTCAATCATAGTGACATTGAAGACAATCGAGAAGGCCATAGAGTGTCCATGTGTTGGAGAGAAGCTTGCTCATAAAGCTAAATGGATGACTAAAGCTAGCATGGAGGAGATGCAGATTAATCGACAATTATATGGAAGTAATAACCCTAAGGAGAAGAAGGCCTCAAGTCTTGTGCCGAAGGCTAGGGTTCTACATTCATTACTATTCCATTGTGTTCTTTAGAGAAAAGGATCTAGGAATCTGGTGACGACACTAGATGAACAATGCCTATTTCATCTACTCAATCGTTGACCCATAAACTTACCATTTCTTATTTTTCATTATATGGTAAAGTCGAAGAAAGACTCAACCGCCTTACCATATGGGATGATGCTAATAAGAATATTCAGAGATTCTGGAGTTCTTTTTGAGAGAGGAAACATAATGAAGATGAATATCAAAAGCGTCATCAATTCTACAACAATTGGTATAATGGGATTGAAGAATCTGGAAAAAGGAGAAATAGATTCTAAGACAATAGCTACGATTAAGGGGGAGCACGCTGCTAAGTGAAGTTTGAATGAAAAAGAAACTCGCTCGAGAAGATCAAAATCTCAATCCATTGAGAGTATGCCTGCAGAAGGAGAAAAGAAATTGTCAGATGAAACAATAAAGGTAAAGGTGATTTATCATAAAGAAGGAAGCCAGGTGCAATATAGGGAGAAAGTGACCTTGAAGAGAAAGGGAGAAACACTCCTTTTGGAGATACCTAAACAAGCAAAAAGGCCGCCCAGAGTACGAACCCTGCATCAGCAAGAAGAAAAGAAAATGAAAGAGTTGACTCATGGTGGAGACTCTAAGAAGAAAACACCTCAGGTAATTAGGTCTCTAGTTTCAATTTTGAAGGAAGATTTAGCAAAATTGGCTAAAGAGATTGAGATAAAGAGGAAATTGGAGTTTGAGAAGAAGAAACCTCTATCTCAACAGACTCCTAGGCTGGTTGAAGAAAATAAAAGACAGAAAATCAGTCAAAAAAAGAGCACTCCAACTACTGCTTAGAAGAAGAAGTCAGTTGAACGCAGCTCAACACAAGTCAATACCTCTTAACCTTTGAGAAAAGAAGATTTGAGGATAAAGATTATTGAAGAAGTTCAACCTGTCAAGAGTAGCCACTTTATAATCATCAAAGAAACCCCAAAAAGGTTAGTTAAGGTACAATTTCAACCAATCTTGGTAAATAGTGGCACTATGCATTTGTTGAATGATGAAGAGATAAGTATGTATAATGTTCTACGGGATGAGGGAACTAAACTATACCCCACACAGATGACAAAGCAGAAGTACACTATCTTACCAATTACAAATAAAACTGTGATCAAGATTGTGCTTGACTTTTAACCAAAACCTTACATTGTTCGCAATGAGAACAGGGGAAGAAGAAACTATACCCTGAAGGGATAACAAGTTATCTGACAGAAGAATAGATTGAAGCTGAAGTGAGAAACATTGATGAGGTGTGTTATAAAGCTCATCACTAAGGAATTTATGTTTCTCATTATATTTCGAAGGCATCAGGAAGCAATTGTGGTCGTTAAACCACTGAATAGTCTTCTCAGGTAGTTGGGAAACTTACAGAAGGCCAATACAGGTCCATGAGGATTGGGGATGTCAGCTACAACATAGAGACTCTTGTGCTTCTAATTATGCACATTAGACCCTTGAGTACTATGTCGTCAATCGGAGATGTCCTACACCTATTTGGAAGACAAGTCCCACGACTACCCAGTCCTGATGACCTTGATCTCCCGGAACCGAACTTATTTATCAAACCTCCTACTTTTACAATTACTGAACCAAGTGTCATATCTTCAGATGCGTATACTACGACCGTTGGTCTTGAAGTAGTACAACAGAAGCATGATGAAGATATTGAAGATAAAGTTGATGAGTTGCGTGCTTCTGTGGGTGACTTGTATAAGGAAGTAGAGTATATTCGACAAGACCTCAAGTCACTCCGCACTAAAATGAGAGAAATGTTTTCTGAAGTTATGAAACATCTGAGGTCATGATCTTTTTAATCAATAACAAATAGGGGGAGAAGGAGAAAGAAATGACAAAGATAGGGGGAGCAAAGAAAGGAAAGGAAAGAGAAGAACAGGACAGAAGAAGAAGATAGTGCTTACAATTTTTTTTGTCAAGTGTATATCGTCTTATTAATATTACTTTCTTTCTAACACCTATGATTGACTATTTGTTATCATCAAAAAGGGGGAGATTGTTAAGTCAAAATGACTTTATGATTAATAATTTTCATGAAGACCAAATAATAATATTATTAGAAGAAAGTAAGACGAAGCGAAGCAGAGAAAATAAGACGAAGCGGAGAAACTAAGACGCAAGAAACTAAGACGAAGAGGAAGCTAAAAATAAGAAGCAAGAAAATAAAACAAAGCAAAGCCAAAAATGAGATGATAAAAAGTAAGACGAAGCAGCAACAGAAATTAAGACGAAAACACGATGCCACGTCGATGGTTAATCGTCTGAGTTAGTTACAGAACTCAAATGAATAAATGTTCCTTCAAAGATCAAGAAACAAGAAGAAAGAAGTGGTTATCAAGAAGTAGTTGAAGACGAAGTTTATAAATATGAGTCGGAGTCGAAGACTAAAGAAGTTAGAGAATTTAAAAAGATTACACGAGTGAATTCAAAGTTACAAAAGATTCAAAATCACTATATTCATTGAGCTAAACTCTAGAGCTATTTCGTCTGTAACAAAGCTCGAAACACCTTTCAATAGAAATAAGAAAAGCTAAGAGCCTGAAGAGGCTAGGTGAAAAGAATATTTGTTGTAAGAGACCTAAAGAGGCTCGGTGAAAAGAATACTTGTATTTTTTAGAAGTATAGTGAAATCTCAGAAAGGATTCTGAGGACTGGACATAACCTACGGTTTGGGGTAATCCAGTATAAATCTGTTGTGTTGCTTCTTACTCTCAACTATCAACTTTTATTCTTATTGTTTTATACAAGTACTTAAAAGCAAATTGCAATACTTCGCAAAACTATTATTCAATAGTTCTAAAAAAGCAAATTTTCAAAAGAAATTTTGAAAAGGGGATTGTATTTAAGAAAACGATACACAATTCAACCCCCCCTTCTTATGCGTTTTGTATATCGAATATTAAGTCTATACTAACGTGTGATTTACTTCAAAGCGGGCAGCCGGGAGAAAACTCTTGTCGATGTGCACGTGACGAACAGAATGGTTCCACTCTCGCCCAAACAGAAGCACATAATCATGCTCAGAATCATTTTATTAAAATGATATGCTTTCATGCTTTTTCTTCTTTCTTTTCATTTATACAGAATGCCATGACAGATATCAAGGCATAACATTGATCAAAAATCATAATTTAGTTATATAAAAAATCTTGCTTCTTTCATGATATGACCAAAATCAAATATCATCATGAATTTTCAACAAATCATTTTCAATCAATTAATCACATAATCAAACAAAATGTCATGCGTCTTTTTAATGCATAATATGTAACACATGATCACACATAGGCAAGAATCTGCCCAATCACACAAAACTATAAAGATATTACCCACATAGTTAGCGTGTGAAAACCAAGTCAAGCTTGGCTTTCCCTTTGCTCTGGGGTAGGCTTCCCTTGATCCCCTACAATAACCAAGGTTCCAATCAAACAAAATTCCAAACAAATTTGTAACTTAACAGGAAAGTCCTACTATTTCAACAGATGCAAAAAGATTCAAATCTTGCCTACCCATCACCCATCTAGGTTAGAAAACCCTAGACCTAACTTAGAAACCCTAACATCAATTGGGTTCCCAAAATCCATCTTCTTCCAACACAAACCCTTTCCTTTAGTAGAGTAAAAGAAAAGATGGTTAGCCCACCTTAACAAGTTGATCTCTCTTCTTTCCTTCTTCCAATGAAACCTTTCTCTTCTCTCTCTAACTTTTGTTTTCTCACTCTTCTACCTCTTCAAATCACGTTTTTCACCTCTTAACAAGCAAAACAACACATCTTTTTTCTATTTTTGCCCTTAATAAGCCCAAAAAGTCCATCTTACCCTTCCTTATAAGCTTATGCTCTTCTATTCTTAAATGATCCCCAAAAATGTCCTTATTACATCCTTATTACATCAACACTTTACTTTCATTTATCCATTCAACAAATCCTACTAACCTTGGCACCATTATAGTTCCAAAAACTAAATCTATATAAACTCCAAAATTATTTTGAAATCATGATTACTTAAAGAAAAATTTTCCAGGGTCCAACATCCAAACCCTGATTGATTCCTTTAGCCATAGCTTCGTTGTTCGACCTCCAAGTGATTTAAACCCTGTGTCTAGATGAACTAGAGACATAGAGTTATTGAATGACCCGAGGGGATATAATTTTTAACCCAGCCTCTAAGAGGTTCAATGCATGGATGGAAGTTGAACATAGAATTTTATTCGGTATAAGAAAGATTTGAAAGACATGGGCCCAGCACTACGCTATCAGGAAAGGAGGATGAACCGAGGATGAGGGTTAAATAGGAATAACCCTGCATGGGAACAAGTACAAGTACACGTCTTATGATAAGGAATGTTGGGTTCAAGAATCAGCGCCCAATATTTAAGGTATCAGGAAGAAGAAGATAAACAGTTGATGATGCTGATAAGGTAATAAGCAAGTTCAAGTTAAAGGATTATGCATGATTTTCAAAACTTAGGCTTCAGAAGTAAGCGGGGTCCAATCTGTTTGGTATTAGAGAAAGAAAATGAATCGATGATAGTTATGGTATTCTAAAGTTTTGTGTTTCTAAAGAGTTGGATTATGGAACCAAGTTTCGGAACCAACATATGTGGTATCAGAGCAAGAGGTTGGGTTCCAGAAACGATTCCCAACACATTGTGCATATTTTATATAAGTACATGTGCATAAAGGAATATGTATTCAATTGTGCAAAATGTGATATTTGTAAATGTGTTGTGTGTATTATAGAGGAGCACATAAGACGCCAGTCAAACATTGTTGAACCATCCAGGCAGTAGCTTCTTGGAGCATACTGTGAGTCAACCTAGATGAATTTCCTAGGATTGATTTGATTTGATGTCCCAATTATTGAATTGTTGCGATTTGTTTATGAATTCTAGACTTAAAGTCCGACGAGTTTATATTTGGGACTGTATTGGAAGTGCTCTGATTGGTTTGATTTGTTTGATAATTATGTATGAAATGTGGATTCTCAACAAGTGTTGAATGCCGGACTTAGGTCCAAAGAATGTGAAATTTTGATTGTGTATTATGCTGTGTGGATTCTCAACGAAAGTTGAATGTTTCTGAAATGATGCATTTCATAAAATGCATGCTCAGATAAAGGCGTTGTGACTGGAGTAGCCAGTATCAAACGATTGCACATAGAGCTTTACTCCGTGATATATGATTCTGCACGTAGAGCTATGCTCCGTGATATATGTTTTCGACTGAGCCCAATGGGCTAGGATTTGTACATGTGATAGGCACTTGGTCACAACATTAATAACGAATGTGGAGTCTCATATGCATCTGTATTTGTTTATATATGATCTGATTCGCAATTATTAAATGATATGCCATGACAGTGTGAGTATTTGAAATATACATGTTCTCTATGAATAATTGTGAAATATGTGATTTGTGTATGTGAATCCGGTGAAATAATCAATGATGGTTCAATCATTGAGTTCGCAAAACTCATAAAAATTGCAACGTGGTTTTTCAGGTACGATGTAGGAGACTTAGTGTTTATTCTTGATTAGAAGAACATTTTGGTCTAAGTTATGGTTTAGAGGTCTGTCAACTGACATCAGAGTGTTATAGCTTTTATTTTGTAGTTCTTTATAGAACCCGTATGAGGTTTTGTAAAAAAAATTTAATGGAAGCATTGCAAACTTTGTGAATGAATGCATTGAAAGGTTTTAAAATTTGTTGACTTTTAAATGATGTTAGTTGATGCCATGTGTAAGATGGATTTGTTTTTGCTCTAACATATCATTATCATAGATTATGTACTTGAATGTCCTTGAATGTTTGGGTATATTCTCTATAGTAGTGGGATGTTGCATTTTTGGTATCAGAGCATGGTTTGACATCTTTAGGGACAAATATGAGTTGAGATATGATAAGTAGTGAGACATTCAGATAGTGATCACACTTTTGTTTGTTATAGGTCATCTTCCATAGGAGATCAAATTGGAGAGTCAACTAATATGGACTTTGTAGGAGCCAATTTAGAGTCTCTTGTACCTGAGTTTGCTCGGATGCCTCCGAGAATTCCCCAGTGGCAAGAAAGATGATATGATAAATTGAGGAAGCAAGGGGCTGTAGACTTCTATGGAAGTACAAACCCAGCTGAAGCAAAAGGATGGATAGAGAGAACAAAAAGAGTGTTTGATTAGATGGATTGTGAAGCAGATGAAAGATTCAATTATGCAGTCTCACTACTGCATGGTCCCGTATATCAGTGGTGGAAAACAGTGCTAGACAGTACCACCAGACCTTGTAATTTGACTTGGGAAGATTTTCTGATGGTGTTCCGAGAGAACTACATGCTGAAGATTTATATAGATCGGAAAATGAAAGAATTTTTAGATCTGAAGCAAGGCAGACTCACAATGGCAGAGTATGAGATAAAATTCAATGAGCTAATGGGATATGCGATTGCATTGATCCCAACTGAAGAAGACAAATGTAGACGATTTGAGGATGATTTGAATATGGAGATCAGAATAAGGCTTGCCTTTTCTAATTTGGGCGGCTTTATAGAACTCTGAACGACCTTAACTAAAATTAAACAGTTGTTGAAGGATGGTCCGGGAGAGCACAGTCAGGAGTTTAAGGGAAAGAGGCAGGATGAATCTCAGGTTGATTTTGACAGAAGCTTCAGAAAGCACCAAAACAGATCATCTCGATTCCAGTCTAGATCGGGACAATCTGGATTTCGATTAAGAGGTGGATTTGCTCAGTCTGGGAGAGATAGAGGACAAATGTCCTCTAATCAATCTCAGTAGATGCCTGAGTGTGAGCGCTATGGTAAAAAGCATGGTGACGAATGTTGGAAGTTAACGGGAGCTTGTTATCGTTATGGTTCAGTAGATCATATGATCAGAGATTGTACTGAGATGTTAGAACCACAGTCTGGAGTTAGAGGAGGAACAGTGACTGAGGCATCGGTGCATCAGATTTGTTAGGCCTCGATTTCTTTTTCATAATAATAAGCTTGTTATTTTGATTTTGAGGTGTAGTTTGTTAGTTTTTCTTTTAGTTAGAATTAATTGAGGATTTTATTTGCTTAGGTTAATGTTATTAAATGAAGGGATTTAGTGAAATTAGAATTTGGATAAATTGTTAGAATTAAAAGAATAAGATGAAGTGAGGGCATTTTGGGAAGTTTGCTTAGATTTTTAAGGTTAAAGGCTTATAAGGAGGGGCATGTTAGTCTTTGTATTTCATTAAATGAAGAAGAAATAAAACAAGGGAGGAGTTAAAGAAGCATTGTCGTGGATGAAGCATAACCAACGAAAATTGTATGTAGTAGGATAGGTTTTGAAACTACGTAGTTTTGGCTAGGTTTTAAGTTTAGAAACAAGTTGTTTTCCTAAGGCTTTGGAGAGACTCACGACACTTCAAAGGAAAGAGAGGGAGAGTGACCTTCGGTTGAAAGAAGAAGAAGAAGAAGAAGAGGAAAAGGTTAGGGCTTTGTTGTTTCTTGCTTGAGAAAAGGAAATTTAAGAAGTTCTTTAAGAAGGATAAGGTTAGAGGAAGGTTAAATCCTTCATTAAAGGAAAAATCAGAAATTCATGGGAGGCTTCTAAGGTAAGAGAATTTTCGAAATTTAGGGTTTTATAAATGAGTTTTGATAATAATAGCTTAGGAAGGACATGGCTTAGGTGATATAGGTTCAATTTCATGCTTTCCTTTCCTTAGCTTTTCCATTTTTTGAGAATTCATGTGAGGTTGGAATTGTTATGTTTTGATGAAGGTCAAGAGAGGCTTTTGGAGGTTGAGGAAAGGCCAATTGACCAAGAACAAAGCTAAAGGAATTAAGGTGGGTGATTTCTTAATAATTGAGTTATAGGCTTGATGAAATTGTTTTAATAAATGCTTTCCAATGGTTTAAGATTTTTGTATTAATTCCTTTTTGTAATGAGTTAAACTTGTATGTGATGTCCTTTGCATGTAAATTCATGTTAGAAATATTTGTGACATGGTTTGTTAAGTGAAAAAGAGTACAATGTGAGAATTCAAAAAAAAAAAGAATGTCATTTTGGGCAATTATGTGACAATTTTGTGAAAGTGAGTTTTTGCCAGGGCCAGTTGTGGCAAATATTTCTGAATTATGTGATTTATGTGATATGCATGTTTTCTTTGGGTTTGTGGTGGTCCCATAAGAGTCAAGTGCACCTGTCTAATTATAGGCTTCTCCCGCCTGCCTACCAGTGGCATTGGAGCTCCTTAAGGGCTCCCATAAGTTTACGGCTACACATGACCGCTTCGCGGAAATGTGTAGTACGTTTAGTTTCGGATCCACCTGAACCACTTTGTATGTTGGTTATATGATAAATTGATTTGTGATATGTTTTAAATGTGTTGATTAAGGTGATAAATTTTATTGATTTTTGAAAAGGAATGTATAAACAAGGTTTTGCTTATTCTCGATTATTAAGTTGTTATTCACTGAGCCGTCGAGCTCACCCCCATTTTCCCTACATAGGCGATGAGCAAGAAGATGAATAACCGCTTCGGGATTGAGGCATTACTCCTATGTGTTTTTTACTTTTGAAGTCATCTTTTGGGGAATAAGGCCTTGGACAGCATTTTGGAGAAATGACCTTTCTTTGTATTTTGACCTTTGATACTTTTGATGTATTAGGGCTAAAATGCCCTCTAAAGCTTTGTAATAACTTATGTTTTGATGTAAATGCAAGAAATTCGGGTTTTAATGCATTTAGGGTACGTGTAATAAGCATTGTATTATTGTATGGTTGGAAAAATGGTTAGAATAGGAGATTTGTGATTGCTGCTCTTTTGGGTGAATTTCTGGGTTTTATGGATTGGTTGGTGCTTTGGGAGATTGATGATTGAGGGTGTTGAAGTGTTATGCAGGTGCTGGAATTTTGGTTGTGTGATTGAAGATTTTGGCTAGTAAAAAAAATTCAGGGGAGGTGCTGTCAAAATTTTCATATTGGGCAGAAACCTTCGACTAAGTTTTTGACTCTTTTGGAGTTGATTTGAATTGGGAAGCCTTTGTGAGAGTTGTAGAGGAGACTGATGGATTTCCAATGAGGTATAATGTGCTATTTATGGATGTGGAAATCGGAAGATGAGAGTTGTGGAAGATCGGTGCAAGTGTGGGAAAAATGGAAAAATTTCAGGCAGAGCTTTGAGTCAGTTTTTAGCCCTATGAGAGTGGAAAATTGTCTTTAAGGTCTTCTTGGAAGTTGTAGAGTTCTCTTTTACCTTTTCATAGACCCCAAGTTTGTCAAATTTGGAGTTCGGAGTCAAAAGTTATGAAGGTTTGAAGTTAGGATGTCTGGTTGAAGAGTCGTTAGGACGTCAGCGTGCGGCCAGCGCGCGCGCGCTGGCCGATCGCTCGGGCCAGCGCCCAAGCGACCGCCCACGCCCAATGCACGAGCGCTGGGCGATTGGTCGGCCAACTTGTCGCAAGGTTCTGGCTGACCAACCTCCCTTCACTCTTTTGTCCATAATTTTTCCATCCGACCTCCGATCGATCTGATTTTCAAAGCGTTGGATTCTTAAGTCATTTTTATATCTTTCCATGCCCTTTTGACCGGTCTAGTTATTAAATTGAAAAATATGAATTTAATTAAAGTGTGATGATGGGTTAAAAAGGTCTGAATAGGCTTCGGTAATTTGGTGATATCTTGAGCTATAGAGATCCAATCGAGGTGATTCAGGTCCCGAATTAAATTAGAGACGCAGGGCTATAACTTGTTTGAATGAATCAATTTCCAATTTGGGCTTTAAGACTTTCAATTTTTAGTTTGAATCGGAGGTAACTTCAGTCTTGGTTCAATTTTTAGCCCAATAATATTTTGGCCATAACTTCTTTGTTTCTGAACCAAATTAAGTGTTTTTGGTGGCGTTAGAATCGTAAGACAATGAAGAACAAATGCTATGAATAGGTCTGATCGAAATTCTTTTATGGGCTATCCCAAAAATTGTTCGGAAGTAAGTGAGATGAGCTCATTTTCGAGGTTTGACCTGGTGAG
This sequence comes from Erythroxylum guanchezii, assembly GCA_025629825.1. Classification (NCBI taxonomy): domain Eukaryota; kingdom Viridiplantae; phylum Streptophyta; class Magnoliopsida; order Malpighiales; family Erythroxylaceae; genus Erythroxylum; species Erythroxylum guanchezii. Next base: position 11,322 of record JAOTAX010000234.1, read on the forward strand.
GGCTCACCAACCTCGTGGGAAGCGCGCCTTGATGTTGCTTAGGACGTCGGCACATGACTCGCATGGGCGGGGGGTCCAGCACTTATGGTATCAGAGCCATCTAGGTTTAGGTCCAGGTTTAGGAATCAGTTTAGGGTTTTTATGACATGGTTATGCATGCATTGATTTTAAATGAACTAGTTGTATTATTGTGAATTGTTTCATATACTATGAAGTTATTTTATATGATTTGGACCGTTTTGCATATTTGTATTTTTTTGAATTGTTTCACATCCTTCGAGTTGTTTTATATGATTTGAATCGTTTTTCACATTTTGAAACTTGTTTTGCATGAACTTAAGATTTTCACTGGTTTTATTTTGAATGAGTAAATATGTCACCTCGGAATAGAACTCGAGGAGCTCGGTCTCGCTCTAGCTGTCGCCAGGGGAGCACAGATGAGTCGCATGTCCCACAAGATGCGGGGACACACTCTGCTTCTGGCTCAGAGGCACCTAGTGTGCGACCTGAGGAGACGCCTCCTCCTCCCCCTACTATGCCTGCGATGGATCCGCAGTTTTTCCAGGCCTTTGCCATGGGCCAAGGGTCTCAGACTCCAGTGCTAGCTCCAGTGGTTAGGGGCGGACAGTACGACAAGCTATGAAAGTTCGGAGCGGTGGACTTTCATGGTACCACTAATCCAGAGGAAGCTGAGTCTTGGGTGAAGAGGACAGAGAGAGTACTTGTTCAGATGAAGTGCTCAGGTGAGGAGAAGCTGGAGTATGCAGTGAGTTTATTGTAGGGGGATGCTCTTCATTGGTGGGAGTCAATGCCACAGAGTCAGGCTATGCCACCAGTGCTTACATGGAGAGATTTTGGGGAATTGCTCAGAAAGAAATACCTCTCTCGGGTCTATATGCAGGAAAAGGCTAGGGAGTTCTTAAATTTGACTCAGAGGGAGATGTCTGTAAGCGAGTATGAGCTGAGATTCACCCAGTTATTTCGTTATGCAGCTCATATTGTGGCTAGTGAAGAAGATAAGTGCCGTAAGTTTGAGGGGGGCCTCCACCTGGGAATCAAAGAAAAGGTGATTATTCACAACTTCTGTGATTATCAGCAGCTGGTGGACGCTGCACTCCAGGCTGAGAAGCTGGAAAACATTAGGCAGGAGGTGAGCAGGAAGAGGAAGAGTAGAGAGCAGACATCCAGGAGAGGGGCCAGTGTACAGGCAGCTGACAGGGGTGAGAAGAGCGCCCGTACTCAAAGTCAGGGTGGCAGTAGTGCCCCTCAGCAGACCAAGCAGTTTAGAGCAAGGTCAGTATAGGCTCCCTCAGTGGGGGGAAACAACAGAAAAGAGGGAAGTAGGAACCAGAACCCCCAATGTGAGAGCACTGTGGGAAGCTTCATTGGGGTGAGTGCTATAAGCTTTTGCGAGCCTGCTTCAAGTGTGGAGAGAAGGGCCACAGGATTAAGGACTGTCCTCAGATGACTAGGGGGGGAGGATCTCAGCTGCAGGCTCAGAGGAAAGCAGAGACAGTAGGGACCAAACCAGCTGCTGGGGTGGGAAGTTTTGGGTTAGTTAGGAAGCCTATTCCTCCGGGGAGACCGAGAGGGCAAGCACAAGCTATGATGTTTACGATGACACGGGAGGAGGCTGGAGCCGCACCGAAAGTTGTCACTGGTATGGCTCAGTTTTTCATTCTGATGTGTATGTTCTATTTGATTCTGGTTCCACATATTCCTATGTCTCTGCAAGTTTGACTTTGCATGGTATGCAGTCTATTCTTTTGGATAATTTTCTGCTTGTTAGTACTACGTTAGGGAGGAATGTCATTGTTAGCAGAATCTTTAGAGATTGTGAGCTTGTCATTGAGGGATCTAGTTTGGTAATGGATCAGTTACCTCTAGATCTGAAGGGGTTAGATGTTATTGTTGGAATGGATGTGATGGAGAAATATCGGGTGAAGCTTGATTGTGGCCTAAAGGAACTGGAGTTTGATCTGGCTGAGGGTTAAAAAGTAATTTTCAGAGGGGACAGAAAGTTGACACCGCCAAGGCTTGTTTCAGCTTTGTTAGTTGATAAACTGATGGGAAGAGGCTGTGAAGCCTTCTTGGCGTGTGTCATGGATAACAATGTGAAGGAGAGCAAGGTGGAGGATATTCCCATTGTGAGGGAATTTCCTGATGTCTTTCCTAAGGAGTTGCCCGGTTTGCCACCGGAGAGGGAGATCGAGTTTGCTATTGACTTGGCTCCCGGGACAGCTCCTATTTCTATTCCACCTTACAGGATGGCTCCAGCTGAGCTGAAGGAGCTGAAAGAACAGTTGGAGGATTTGTTAGAGAAGGGGTTTATTAGGCCGAG
>JAOTAX010000255.1:0-13661 GCA_025629825.1 Erythroxylum guanchezii
GCTATAAAATCCTTGTCCTTGATATTATCAGAGCAATCAATTGCTTTCAGAAACATTGGCCCACTTTCAGTCACAACTATAAAGTTGAGAAGAGGTCTTCTTTGTGGATCACTCCACCCATCACTGACAATACTCACTCCTTTTAGATTCCATGTATTCCTTATAGGTTGAAGAAGCTTCTCAACATGCTCTCTTTCTTTGTCAAGTAAAGTTATTCTCAACTTGTTGTAACCTGGAGGAACATAACCACTAATATAATTATTAGCGGCAAAAGAGAAAGCTCTGATGAATTGAGGGTTCCTTGCAAGATGAAAAGGCAATCTTGAAGAGTAAAACATTCTAGCAATCTCAAGATCTAAGTTTTCTCTTGATTGCATGTTTAAAGCATCATCTATAAGTCCCAATGTTGCCCTCCTCTTTCTTGAATCAAAACTACTAGCATATGATGCTTCACCAGTTGAGAAATTTTGAGATTGACTAGATAAGGGTGGAAGAGGGACAGGTCTTACCTTGGAATTTTCAATCAACAATATAGCTTCATTGTCAATTTTTTTAAGTTCTGTCACCTCTGAGGATGGAATGTCACCACAAACTCGAATTCTCTTGCCTGACAATTTCAACAGGTGCGCCCTTACCCTAGTGTAAGAACCACTAAATGAGCTATGGCAAAAACTACACTTAAACTCAAAGTTTCCATGGCCCTCTGTTTTATTTTTTTTCACCGCATATTTCCATAGTGGCTTTTCTGGATTTTCTTGTTCATCACCACTATTAGAAGCCATGAAAAAAGGAGAATAATGGACTGAAATACCTAATTAATATACCAAATTGTATTAATAAACAAGTAAATAATATCAAAAAATAACAAAGTATTTTTATGTCGATAAATAAAGCAAGACGGGAAAAGGAACTTTCAACCAACACATTTTGTGTAACTTAATTGTACTCAAATTATGCTTGTCTGTTAGAGAGGAAAGGAATTTGAGTGCTATAAGATGGCATTTTGTGTGAAGTGCAAATTTGGAAAAATAAAATAAGACTTAATAAATATCACACACTGTACTTGTATTGTACTACAACTGTATTATTACCAGTAGCTATATGATTGGAAATCTTCCTTGGGAACTCATCTTAAGATAAACGTAATTATTAGTAAAATAAATCGCTCAGCCTAATTCTCAACCACAAAGTCACTTTCACATAAAACTGTTACTGATTTCCATATCCAATTTTCAATTGTTATTTTTGACGTGTCAAATATCTGTGAGGTTTCAATTGTTATCTTTCAATCAATTCATTCAATTGCTTCACGGGATAAAAAAAATCACTTTCAAGTTTCAATTGTTATCTTCGTCAAAGACTCTGAACACAGCACACACATAACTCTGAAAAATGAACTGAAAATCGTGTGTAATCATTACTTAACGTGGTGACTGGTGCGGCAACATTAAGTAACATGGAATAATATATTAAGTAACTTCAATGAACACCAACTCCTACAAACATTAAGTAACATTTCAATGGAATATTAAGTACTTAACCTGAATGACGTGTTGTACGAAGAACAGATGGAGCAGATGTGAAAAACAAATTGAAGACAGCGTTGTATAAAGAACCAGCGCAGACGTGAAGGAGCAGACGAAAGCTAGTGCCGTATGAAGAACAGATGGAACACTATAGAAGAACTTGAGAAAATAAAGAGGAGCGATGTCGGTTAGAAAATCAAGGGATTTGAGAAGTCCTAAACAATGGTATCTTTCTTAATAAGAAAGATTACTATGTCAACTAAATAAATTTTTGAATAATTCATAAAAATATTACAAGCTATATTAAAATGTGTCCGAGTCAATTTAAAACGTGTCCGAGCCATTTTTAGCATGTCCAAGCTGTGTCCGAGCCAATGAAAATAATTTTTTTATTCTGACACGTATGGACACGTGTCGGACACACGAACACGGCTTCATTTTGCCGTGTCCGTGCTTCATAGGTATGAGGTGATCAGATGAACCTAGATTAGAAATTAGCTTTGCTGCTTTATAAGCACATTGTTTCACAGCTCAACAATAATGAGGTATTGGCATCAACAGATTTAACTCATCCCATAGTTTTTTCATGCTTGTATAATAATGATGCAATTGGTATAAGAGAGGTCCATTACAAGTTCTAAATCTTTCTTCTATTTTCAGCCATAACTCCCTTACTATATATAATGTTAGTACGTAGTGGGAGCCTTATTACATATCTCAGATCTACATGAAAGGATTAAAATGAAGGCTTATGCGGAATACCGGATTTCGATTCCATCTCTGATTTCGATGCCGATTCCGAGCTCCAAACGTCTCCGAATCTCTCAGGATCTTTAGTGGAAAGTGATCATCGACTCACAGACTAAGCCTTTCTACAGTTTCCTCAAATCACGAGCTTCCCTAACGAGTCAGGAATCCTTATGCTCGTGAATGAACTCTTGAGTAACTGCAGGAGACCTTAACCTTTATATAGCTTCCATATCGAGTTTCATCCAGACTTCGACCCATTAATCTAGATCATTTATTGGGCCACTTTATTATCTTTATCTAGATCAAGTGACGCAACTTAACCGATTATTTATTTAAAAACCAAAATTGCAATTAATGTTAGTCAAACTTTATAAGACATGGACAAAATTGTTCCTAAGGACAAAAATGTCTTACAATCTCTCCTTTGGACAAGCATTAATTATAGTAGACTCTAGTTTAAAAACAATTTTAAAACTCGGTTAAGCCACACTACTGTATTAGTCGACTAAGTTTTGAAAACAAAACATTTGATCCAAAGATAACAAAAGTCCATCATTCTGTCCCGCAAGGCTTTCGGTACTGAAAAGCATGAGATGCATGTGTCCTGTGTGACACAGATCTAATACAATCACGAATACCTAATACCCTACTAACATGAATGGAAAAATATAGTGTGGCAAACTACGATGATACCTTTATGATCTAAATTGTATCATCTTCGTTTGTAAGTCTCAATTTCTCCAACTTTATGCTAAACTGCATTAGAGAAATATTGTTTTCTCTCACCGAATGCTAAACAGCATTAGAGAAAATCTTTATGTTCTCCAACTGAATGCTAAACTGCGTTAGAGAACCTTTATGGGATTAAAAACTTATACCCCCTATATCATGTCAAACTTTATAGATATCTGTTTTAAATTGTATGCGTCTAAATGACATAAGCACAAGGTCAATCTATATATGTGCCCAATGACCTTCAAATGCTTAAGATTGACACAAATCTTAAGAATTTCATACGTACTATGACAATGTATGATGACATGTAATACTGAGGATAAACGATGATCATCTTTATCAGTAACCATCATACTATCATAATACTTTAAAATGTATAAATGTGCATGGAGCAAACATAACTACCCCCTAACTAGCAGTGTCTAAGGATATCAAAACACCCATACTGTATACTTGTGTTACAAACACAAGTGGGTGAAGTCCTTTAGTTAAAGGATCGACTCACAATTCCTCAGTTCTTAAATGCTCCAAACCTTATGTCACTTTTCCGTTTCAACATCCTTATGACCAAATAATTGATCTTTAACTACTATGACTCTGTGATATTCTTCATTGTTATTAAACAACACTGTAAGAAGAATACCACAGTAAAACCAAATAGGTCTAACCACTGAATGGACCACAAATCACTCAGAAATTAAACAACACTGTAAGAAGAATACCACAGTAAAACCAAATAGGTCTAACCACTGAATGGACCACAAATCACTCAGAAATTAAATTTCTGAGCTAAACCATTTGCGAAGCAGCCCCTTAGCATGCACTCCGCATGCCTAGTTGAGGAAGTTACACGTATCTCTTCAACACACTTCTATAACTATGTACCATTTGCAAACTTGACCTGTAACCTTAGGTGAACTTTCCATCATCCGAACACATAGCTAACTTTAAATCTCAATTTCCTATGAGGTTTAGTCTGTTGACTTTACTATATGCCAACATATAATTCTTGATTCCTTCAAGTATCTCAATACTCGCTAGGCTGCATTCCAAAAGTCTACAACTGGATTAACAAGATATTGACCAAACAGTCAAACAGTAAATGCAATGTCTTATCTAGTACATAGCTGAGCATGCATCAGGCTATCCACCATACTAGAATACGGAACATTCCTCATAATCTCTCTCTTCACTTTATTCTTTGGATACTGTACAAAGATTATCTCTCACTATAAGAGACAGGTGTTATGACAGGTTTACTGTCAACCGTATTAAACCTTTGTAACACATACTCAATGTATGCATTCTTTGAGAGATATAATGAGTGTTGAGATAGTTCCTGGTGAATCTGAATACCTAGGACAGAAGATGCTATACTAAGGTTTTTATGTCAAGGTTCTTGACCAAAAGTTGCTTATCCTCATACAACATGATCAAGTGACTTGATGTGAGCAATTTACCATCCTCATACAGTAATAGGAAGATAACTTTGCTCCCCTCAACTTTATAGTACAGGTGTCCTTTAACTTTATTTCCCAAGAAGCCGGAAGAGATCATAACCTCATCAAATGTAAGGTATTACTTTCAGGAGGATTATTATAAACCATATATTGATCCACATAACTCGCAAACCATGTCAGTACTGTCTGGATCCTGGGATCGTACAGATTGTACCATATAGACCACTTCATAAAGGTTTTTACTCAGGAAGGTGGTTTTAACAGCTTTCTAATGTAACTCTATATCATCATAAGCTACAATTGCTTTTATCACTCAAAATGTATCCTACGAGGATACGAGAGAAAAGATAACACAAAGTTAACCTTTTTCCCTGAGTGAACCCTTATGCAATTGAGCGAGCCCATAAACCATTGAACTTTATCCTGAAATCCTTTAGCCTTTGTTTGGATCCTTACTTTCACAAAGGAAAGGAAAGGAAATATTGAGGAGAAAAGAGGAGAAAATAATGGAAGAGAAATGAGACTTCCTTTCCTCTGTTTGTTTTCTTAATTTATTAAAGGAGAGAATTGAAACTTATATTGGACAAAAGAATTTTTTGAGACCTTTATGCCCTTGATTATGGAACTTCAGCATACACATATAAGGATACTATGATAATTTACATATATTGGAGTTCTCTTATATTAGATTTCTCCTCATTTCTCAACAATTAGAGGGGAAATATATTTGACCCAAACTTCCCTCAGTTTCCTCTCTATTCTCTCACTTTTCCTTTGCTTATTTTTGTCCAAACGATGGAAACTAAGAGAAGTTCAATTCTCTTCCTTTCTTTTCTCTTTCTTTCCTTTAATCCAAACCAAGGCTTAGGTATCAACTTTATTTATAACTGACGAGTTTGCAGTTCCTGATGCAAATCAAATAGCTCCTATACCTACTATGTTTTATGGCTTGCATCTCATCATTCATCGCAGCCCACCACACATCCGCATTGGGTCCAGAAATAGCTTATGTAAAAGTAACTGGATTCATAATATGTCTAATAACATAGTCCAGTACACCTGACAGACTATGATGTCAGATGGGATGGCAGGTCGTCTCACTCTAGTAGATTTACTTAACTGTATTAGATCTTGTACCCCTAGGAATCCCTCTGTGTACAGGTATGGGTTCCTATTCCTGTGCAGGCACGGTACAAAAATCTAAATCCATCGGATCTAGCTGCATGAGTAGCGGATACGAGATAATTGTAGTATCCGCCCTACTATCATCCGAAAGTTAAAAAGACCCACCATCATCATAGACATGGTATTTTAAAAACTTAGCTATTTGTAATTCCACTATTCTGGTCCCTCTTTATCTACAGTAAAATCTGTAGCCTTAAAGTGGTTGAGATATTTAACTAAATAACAATGAACAAAACGAGCATGCAATCTTTCTTTATAAGGATTATCCTACCTCAGTAGGGCAGCCCTTTACATGATGTGCGCAAGACTGAGTTTTTCAACTTCTAGATAGGTAGATTAGTCCTGCTCTGTATTGACTTCTTTAAGTCCTTTAGGGTGCAGTTATGCTTTTTAGCAACACACCATTTTGCTCGGAACTACTTGGCATAGTGAACTAAGTCACTATTCCAACTGACTCCATATATCTGGCAAACGGACCTTTTAATGTCCTGAACCATCATGTTTGCCATGATATTCTCCTTCATGGTCAAATCTGACTATCTTGATGAATTATCCCAACTGGTTCTCAACCTTTAGTCTTTAAGCAAGAACGCCTGACTTTGATGGGAATAATCACCAAGAAATGTCAGAATACTTTAAAAATTGCAGAACGCAATTGTATGAGGTTTACCGAAATCTTTATGTATCAAACTCAACAAGTTAGAAGTATGAGTTGACTCCAGTGTCTTTATTAGTCAACTTACCCCTGTGATCATCAGTACATGTTCCAGATCATCTTAATCTAGAATTGAGAAATGGTTTCCTTGATCAATCTCTCAATCCTAGCTCTAAAATGTGACTTAAACTTTTATGTCACACCATGCATGACTTCTCATTCATTAGGTCCTTCATACCTTGTTTAGCATGATACGAAGAAGTATATATCTAATTCGGGGTAAGACACATTCTATACAAACCATATGACAAGAAAGTTGTATCTTTATGTTTTGCATTAAACAGCAACTGTGTAACAGAAGTGTTAAATGCAAAATGTTAACCTTTAGTGTCCTTAATTGATCAAAGATCACATATAAAATGTGTCGTGTAAACCCTAATGAACCTTACTATAAAGTTCAGTACATACACCCCTATAGGTATTACTTCCATCTCTTTATTGTTGTGAACCATCAGTTCCTCCTTCCCTTTATTTGGCTTTATCTTGGATATGAATTACTGCATTATATAAGCACCTTAATCAGATGTTCCACTAAATAGTCACCTATACTTAATGCAACTATTGCAAATTAGATTCATAATTGATAAACCAAAGAATAACCTAATGATCTAAGTCTTCCCTTTAAATCTCATACTTCTGGTTTCTTTATGTCCTAAGGACCTTTACCAAAACTGGTTTAACCAGCGTCAGCATGTGGAGAAGATTCGAACTTTCTACCTTTGAACTTAATGGGCTTCATCTTTGTCTTCCCTTAAGCTGCTTCGAGGACTGTAGGAGTGACAACTTAAGTTTCTCCACCTCAACAACACAATGAGATATCAAAGCATTGAAGTCTCAATATCTTCACCTACTGTGAAAATAAGCTTTTTTTGATGAGTACTCTATTACTCCCCTTTTCTTCTGTATACTTTATGGAGAATAATACTTTTATCAAGGCACTTGTCTCAACACCAGATGAAACTATGTAGCTCTAGGAGACATTATCAAGAAACTCTTTCGCTATGTCTATGTCTGGAAGTCCACTTTGCAGATGGTTAGGTATGGATTTCTTAATGGTCGTCAGATGTAATTTGTTAGACCGATCCTAGGTTTCATAGGCTTCTTTATGAGCTGTCGAGCTCATGGATGTAATTGGAGATGACTTACCCATCCATATGGCCATTTCAACCCTATCTCCATAACCTTTAAAACATCCTCAGTCCAATTCTTTGTCCAATTCCTCATATTGAAGCAGTAAGGCTTTCAATGGTGACATTGATTTAGTTGACTGGAAAGGTGACTTCAAGATAATAATCTTTAAATCAGCACTAATGTAGGACAACAACGATACTAAAGCCATTGAATAGTATCTTTCCTGAAAATCCGATCACACATATTAGGAAACACCTTTGGGCTGAATACATAATATATGCAATTAGACTTCTACACATAAAAGCGATTGGAGTACAAACCATCAACTCTCATGACACTACCACCTTTGGGTGAATAGTTCACTTGAGCAATAGTCTTCCTCCATCTAATGCCTTTATGCACATCTCAAAAATTTATGTAAGGCCAACACCTTTGGGCAGAACAACCAAACATAAAATCAGAAACATCGCCCAACATGTAAGCAAAACAATTCAAAATACTAACTTGAAAGGCCACTTTGGTGACTACATTCTCACCAGCATCCAAAAAGTCCGCAAACATAAGAGATACATCTTTATGTCATCCTCACATTCTTTATGGGCATACTGTATGTGACAATGCAACCTCAATAAATGCTAAAACCCGAATGCACAGTCTCATTGTCACACACACGTGTTGAAGACAATCTCCGAAAACTTCATTTGAGACCTTCATAAAAGAAAAATCTCAATAGAGTGACTATCGTGTACCACCGGATACTGAACCAACCTCCTGAGACACGTCAACCTCATGTATCTCCCTTATGACAAGTTCACTGCAAGAAAATTCACTCAAAAATGGCTTCAGAATGTCTTAATTTTTTTCTTTCCGATTGATTATTATGCAATCCCGAACACTAAAAATGAGACCCGAGACACTAGACCCTTATGTATCTCCCATATACGTAGTCTAAAGTATGAAAATTCAATCAAAATCGGATTCAAAATACCTTAATTCCTTTTTTTGGAGTTAAACTCTATTTTATTACTAGTGTAATAAACCCAGAAAAATATAAAAGGTTACTTTATAAATTTTTCAGGCCCGAAAACTGACCCAAAATACCCCGGGGTACCTTTACGGGAAATCTAAAATTTTTGAAGTCTTTTTTGTACTGTAGAAATCCGTACGGCTGACGTTAGCCGCCGTCATCATTGCTGACGTCAGTGCGCGTGCTGGAGAAGCGCACGCTTGCGACCAGATGCGTGTCCCAGGAGGTCGCACCCACCGACATGTGTTGTGCATCAGGCTTGCCACATGTTTGCGACATGGACGGTCTGGATGGCCCACCTTTTCACATGTGCCAGTGCGCGGGCGTGAGCCACGCGTGCACCACACAGGCGACATGCATTGCCCGCCTGCTGGAGCCGCGTGTTGGCGGACGATTGGTGTGTGCACCTAACGCGCCGACTGTACGCGGCTCTCCTGCGTGCCAACTATCTCCGGCACTTCCGATGCCGGAAGCAATTTTTGGTGTCCCGGGAGCCCTTTTTTGCGCCGTTCGGCCCGTTTTTGACCCGTTTTTCATAGCTAACCTTATGTATACCACATTTACGTAATTATATATGTAAAAAAATAAAAAATAATCAAAAACGAAGGAAAACCAAATGAGATGAAAAACCAAAAAACCTTCGTTCCAGCATTTCGATCACGTAACCGCTCTAATACCATATGTTAGTACGTAGTGGGAGCCTTATTACGTATCCTGGATCTACATGAAAGGATTAAAACGAAGGTTTATGCGGAATACCTGGATTTCGGTTCCATCTCTGATTCCGATGCCGATTCTGAACTCAAAACGTCTCCGAATCTCCTGAGACCTTTAGTGGAAAGTGATCACTGACTCACGAGCTAGGCTTTTCTACAGTTTTCTCAAATCACGAGCTTCCCTAACGAGTCAGGAATCCTTATGCTCGTGAATGAACTCTTGAGTAACTGCAGACCTTAGCCTTTATATAGTTTTCATATCGAGCTTCCTCGTCACAAGGTCGATATGGACCCGGTCTACACTAATCGAGATCCATTTCCACCCGAACTTCGACCCATTAATCTAGATCATTTATTGGGCCACTTTATTATCTTTATCTGGATTAAATGATGCAACTTAACCAATTATTTATTTAAAAACCAAAATTGCGATTAATGTTAGTCTAACTTTATGAGATATGGACAAAATTGTTCCTAAGGACAAAAATGTCTTACATATAAAACCATCAACAATTTTCTTTGAAATCGTACTCAGAATCTAGGAAATTATCATACTATTAGAGGAAATATCGTGGTTAATGGGATACTCCTCATATCACTCCCATCATGCTTATCTGTATATAGCTAAGTGTTTATATTTGGTATAAAATTATTACATATCGCTTAACTGTGGGATCTGAATTAGGACCTATGTAGTATATATATGTTAACATCTCTTAATAGTAATATAATCGAGATAATTAATTTTTTGATTACTTTCATTTTTTATGGTATTAGAGCAAGGTTCTGTGACCTTGTTATTATCTTCCAAGCATGAGTGAAGAAGTTGCAACAACAAACATAACTGATCCTAAATCACCTTACTACTTGCATCATTCTGATCACCCAAGGTTTATATTCGTTACCCATCCACTCAAAGAAAATGGTGAAAATTATTTCACATGGCGCAAAACCAAGTTTAACGCTCTTGTAGGCAAAAACAAGGCAGGTTTTGTAGATCGTTTAATCGCTAAATGTGGGGCAGCAAAGAAAATGCTGGAGATTCGTGAACATGAAAAGGTTTATGATTTTCTCATGGGCTTGGATGACTCTTTTGCAACGATAAGGTCTCAAGTGTTAAGTATTGATCCCTTACCAACATTAGGACGAGCTTATGTAGTCACAGCCCAAAAAGAAAAGCAAAAGATCACAACATCTTCACGTACTCCAGTCATTAAGGCAACTACCTTTCTAGCACGAGGTGAAAATCTAAAGATCCATCTCGATAACAGTGAAAAGGATGGCAACCAGCGACATTGCAGCTACTGTCACAAAACAAATCATGTCCGTGAAATTTTTTTTGCACTGAATGGATATCCATAAAATTGGCAGAAAAGGTCTCGAGGAGGATCGTCAAGAGGTAGAGGAGGCAACTGCAGTGGTCGAAACACATCGGATAGCTCATTTGCTGGTGCCATTGACTCAAATGCACCAACACCAACAGTCCCTAAGCTTACACCTAAGCAACATAAGCAGCTTATGGCATTACTTAGCACTGATTTGAAACCACCTTCTATAAATTTGGTGAATAATGTCTTTGGTAAGAAAGAACAATTTTAGGTAATTGACATAGGGGCAACAGATAATATCTCATGCGATGTTAAAATTTTATTTGATCCTATTATGAATCCAAAAATCTCACCTCTCCAAATACCCAATGGTGACACTGTGCCTGTTCAAGCTATTGGTATTATTGCCTTGAGCAAGCAACTAGTTTTAAAAAATGTTGTTGCCACACAAGGCTTTTGCTTTAATTTGTTATCAGTGCGGAAGTTGTGTAAGGACTTGAACTGTGCACTAATTTTCTGGCTGGATTTTTGTGATATACAGGACTTAGCCTCAATGATGCTGATTGGAGTGGGTAGAGTGCAAGATGAGTTGTACTACCTGGAGACGAGAGGGGTGGGAAAAGCACTAACTACCGGCTCAAACACATCTAGTTTATGGCACCAGAGATTTGGGCACCTACCAATGGATCGACTTCTCTTATCCCAATCATATCTATTGCTAAGAAAAAAATGCATGAGGCCTTTTGTGATGCTTATTGTAGAGCAAAACATACCCGATTGCCTTTTCCAATTCATATGTACAAAACTAAACACATTTTTGATTTACTTCATTGTGATATTTGGGGACCTTACAATACTACTTCTTTATCTAATGCATGTTATTTCTTGACGTTGGCGGATGATTACAGTAGAACCACTTGGGTTTTTCTTATGAAATTTAAATCTGAAGCACGCAAGTATTTACTCTATTTCTTTAAATGGGTAAATACACAATTTGGTTGTCATATAAAACTTTTCGAACTGATAATGGGCTTGAGTTTAGTCACAGTGATCTTTTGGCGCATTACATTGAGCATGGCATGGATAAACAAACTAGTTGCATAGATACACCACAACAAAATGGAGTTGTGGGGCGTAAACATCGACACTTGTTAGAGGTTGTAAGGGCACTTTGATTTCAAGCAAATCTTCCTCTTAAATTTTGGGGAGAATGTGTTCTCACAGCAGCATATTTGATTAATCTAATGCCACTTGTTGTCATGAAGAATACGACTCCATATGAAATGATGTTTAATAAGGTACCCAACTATAATCATTTACGTACTTTTGGATGTTTATGTTATGCATATGTTAACAGCAAGCCATAAGACAAGTTTGCACCACGTTCACAACCAGGAATTTTTGTTGGATATCCTCATGGCCAAGAGGGATACAAAGTGTTTGACATGGATAAAGGGAATATTTATGTGGCTCGAGATGTCCATTTTTTTGAAGACATTTTTCCATTTTCTTTTACCACACAACGACCAAGATCAATTGATTTTTATGTTCAACAAAGAGAGCTAGCTGAACAATCCAATCCACTAGTTACACTGCCTAACTCGTATCAAACTTTGGATGAAGAGTCCCATGGATCACAATTTGCAGGTCCATCTCAACCTAATGGTCACGGGCAAATTAGATCAAATACTGTGCATGACTTGGACACACATAATGATGACTCCATGCAACAACCCAATGGACCTGAAGTTTCACCATTAATTTCTGATGAGGAACCAAGCATTTCGGTGAACAATCATGAAATTTTGCAACATGCCCGACCACAGTGAAATCGCATGGTGTCCACATGACTTAAAGGATTTGATGTTCAGCTACCACTGTCTCTCTCCACAAACAACTCGCCATCTCATGCTCCCAATCCTTCAGTTAATTCGACGGTACAGCCTTTGTCTAACACTATTTCATATTCTAAGTTATCTCATGTTCATCATGCTTTTTTAGTAGCCATCTCTTCTGTAGATGAGCCTAAAAACTTTTCTCAGGCAGTTAAACATAAGCATTGGAGAGATGACATGACAAAAGAGATTAAGGCCTTAGAAGCTAATCATACTTGGGTCTTAGCTCCTTTACCAAAAGGGAAACGTTCTATTGACTCCAAATGGGTATATAAGGTGAAACACAATCCTGATGGTGGCATTGAGAGATTCAAAGCACGATTAGTGGCCAAAGGATTTACGCAAATAGAGGGGGTGGATTTCCATGAGACATTTGCACCAGTAGCAAAATTGGTTACAGTTCGTTATTTGTTAGCAATTGCTTCTGTCCAAAATTGGCCACTCTACCAATTGGATGTCAATAATGCTTTTCTCCATGGGGATTTGCATGAAGAGGTATACATGAAAATGCCTCAAGAATTTGCTAAATAGGGGGAGACACGAGTTTGTTGTCTTCGAAAGTCTTTATATGTAGCGCCCCCTTACCGTAGAGTACCCACCTGAACACCCGTAGGTCATTCCGGTACATATCCTACGATAAGAGACCACTACTAAACTCCCCATGGCATCACAATAATAAAACAAAAATAAGAAATTGACAACTTTTTAAAACCAAACTGTATTTCATTTCATTTACTCAAACTCAGTAATTTACAAATTGTCAGTGTTTTCAGTCTGTACAAACCTTCAAACCACTTTACACTAAGTACTATACAGTAAGGCACAAGTAACAGTTCTACTATAAGTCTCCAAAAGAAAGCCCAGCTGACTGACCTTTGAGCCATAGCCTCTCTCGCCAATCCAAAGAACACGGCTCTACACTCCTGAGGGAGCTATCAGTCTAGTCTCACTCCTGAAAAATAGATTGTAATTTTGGATGAGTTTGCGAACTCAATGAGGAACCATCATCGATGGTTCTCCCAATTTATGTATCACATAAGCATGTTATAGTAATAATACAGTCACAATGCGACGACAGTCACAGGAATACAGTAATAATAACACAGTCACAGTCATAGAATACAGTCACAGTAGTCATACAGTCATGTAGAGCAAAAGCCATTTCACATATTCAGTCCAGTATGCAATGCACA
>JAOTAX010000308.1:0-13654 GCA_025629825.1 Erythroxylum guanchezii
GAAAATTTGGGGATTTTAAAAAAATAAGACAAATGGGAAGGTGACACATGGCCCACATGCATGGGTGCCAGGTGTCATTGAAGGTTAACCCACGTGGTTAGGTGTCTTCCCCTCATTCTCTCATTGCTCCACCGAAAACAGCCACAAGAAAACTCCTTTCCTTGTTCTGCTCATCCATCACCGAAACCACTTCTGTGCATGTTTTTTTTTGTATAACTCTCAACTGCTAAAGAACTAGCTGAAGACTATAATGTGCGTTGATGTTGGTTGCTAGAGAGGGTTAGAAAATCTGGATTTTTGGGCTGGAATTTTTCTGCATCAAGTAAGTTTTTGTTTGTGAATAACATTTGGTGGTGTTGTAATGTTCTATACTTGGGTTCATGCATGAGTGAAATGAAAGAAATAAATTCAGTAGTGAGAGTGAATAAGTACTAAAACATTGAGAAAAATGCAGAAAATTAGGAGTAAATGCGAAGGATATCGATGTTCACATGTTTAAATATTGAATTTTTGCATTGATTGTGTTGAGATGAGCTGAGATCGGATGAAGGTTTACAAAGTTAACTTCAAATAGATGTGGAAAAAAAGGTTATGGATTCTGTCGAAAATTGTTCATGAAAAAAAAATCAGTAGTGAGAGAAAGTTGAAAATGCTGAAATATGGGTATGTATTGGTTTTTAGATGTTTAAATTTGATCGGTTTTTGATGTTTAAATTTGATCTTGAGCTATGAGCTGGTTTAGAATGAGTTGAACGTAAATGGAAGTAGAAAAGCATGACCCAAGTTCTGTTGAGAATTGTTACTGTTCATAAGATTGGAATAGAAAAAGGAGGAAGAAGATGATGAATAGCGTGTTTGACGTTGGTGTTTGAAATGTAGTTAAAAACTAGAGTTTTTCATTGAACAACCCTTAGTCTTTTGCCTATAACTTTTTCATCCGAACTCCAAATACCTTGAAACTTGGATCAATGGATTCCTAAGACATTTTTCTTTCTCTCCACGAAAATTTAGAGTTATTTGAATTGATTTGAAAGTGATTGATAGGATGAAATTGTAAAAGTCTGCTGGAATGATATTAATTGGAAAAATTTTCATGATCATGCTTCGGTTTGCTAATTATAACTTTAGCTGTAGATTTCTGAATGAGTTGATTTTTAATTCATATTAAAATAGAGAATATTTCTACAACTTTGTGAAGAGGTCGAATTTTAATTCTATCTCTATGATTTCAAAATTGGCATGGAACTAAGTTTTAGCTTAGGTTGTAGCATTACCAGGGACAGAAATTATGTCTTATAGTTATTGAATAAAATGTATTGATTTGAGCCAAATTAGGCTAAGTTGTCTTCCCCAAAGTTGTATCTTATTCTCTTAGCTTTAAATTGGTATAAATTTTGCAATTTTGGGATATCTGAGCTGAAATATATGAGTTGTGCAATTAGAGGGTATGATCATGTACTAGCTAAAAGTTCAAATGTGCACAGTTTGTAGTATTTGATGCATAACTCATTGAATACTGAATCAAATTGGATGATCTTGGAGTCATTGGAAATTTAAGACATTTTAGAACAACTTTCTAGAAGGAAGTTTTGCCTAATTGTGTCATTTACCCTATCAGATTAATTATGGAAAGTTAACCCGAAATCATATGGGTAGAAAATCTGAAGTGGTCAATTAAGTTATGTAATGGATTTCACATTGCTTTATTTTGGTCCAAATTATAAGTACCAAATGATATTAATGAGGGCTTTGATATCTAATCGATTCGATGATTAGAATTTCAATAAGATACCTGAATTGTCATCAAACATGCATTGTGCATACTTTCTATACATTGATGTGCATAAAAAGAACACTTGTACATTTGTGCAAAAATGTGATATTTTTTAATGTGTTGTGTATGTTTTAAAGGAGCACATCGGAAGTCAGTCGGACATTGCCGGACCATCCAGGCAATAGCTTATTGGAGCATACTGTGAGTCAACCTAGATGGTTTCCTAGGATTGATTTGAATTGAATTTAATTTGATTTATTACACTTCCATTCTTATTGATCTGTTCAAGAGTTGTTTCTAGATTCTGGACCTAAGGTCTGAGGAGTTTAATAGTTGGGCATGTATTGGGAGTGTTTTGAATTGTTATGAATTTGACATTTGATTCTCAATGAAAGTTGAATGTCGGACTTAGGTCCGATGACTGTGATATATAAGATATTCAGAAATTGTTGGATTTCATAAAATGCATGCTCAGATAAAGGCGTTGTGACTTGAGTTGCCAGTATGAAGCACTTCTACGTAAAGTTTTGCTTCGTGATTTCTGATTTTACACGTATAGCTGTGCTTCGTGATTCTATTTGACTGAGCCCTATGGGCCGGTATTTGTGTAAGTTGCGATTGGCACTCGGTCACAACAATAAGAAAGAATGTGAGTTTCATGCATATAACATTATAAGACTGAAATTTAATGAATGATTTGCAATGCTGAATGAGTGATAAATTGATGTGATTTATTTGCTATGCTTAGTAATGTGGACTGTGTGATCTTATGATATACCATGTTGTGTGAACATCTGAAATGTGTTTATGATCTGAATGAGTGTCTATGAAATGTGTATTATGTGTATGTGAATCATCAATGATGGTTCACTCATTGAGTTCGCAAAACTCATAAAAATTGCAACGTGGCTTTTCAGATACGAGACAGGAGACCTAGTTCTTAGACAGGACTAAAGGACCGTTTGGATTTTATTATGGCTCAAAGGTCTGTCAGCTAGCTCTAGAAGTGTTGTGTCTAGTATTTGGTTTTTTTTGTTAGAACCTGTATGAGGTTATGTAAATATTTGTCTAAAGAAAATAGTGTAAATTTTTTGGATTAATGCAATGAATGGTTTTAAAATTTAGTAACTTCGGATTATATTAGGTGATGCCATTGTGTAAGTTGGTTTTTCTTTTGCTCTAGCATGCCACTATCATAGGATATGTACTTGAATATGCTTGAATGTTTGGGTATGTACCTTGTGGTAGTAGGATGTTTCATACAATGTACATATGTATTATATGCTAGGATATGATAGTAATTGAGGTCAAGGTATCATCAATTTAGGATATAAATTGGTGACCTTTTGAAAACAAATCTCTAGATAAGATGCAATGATCTTGATGGAATATACCAAGGCATAAGCGTAAAAAAGCATGCCTATGCCTCACCGAGCTTTAGTATATAAAACATTCTGAATGATCTTATTGAAATATTATGAATAGTTTAAGAGCAACGATGAACATAGTTAACTGATAAAGATTTCGTGAACAGTAAAGATAATTAAGAAAAGAAATCTCTTGTATGAGAACTTTCACTAAATTGTATCATATAGATCAAATGTTCCATTTCTAGGAACGAATGAGTATTGAATGAATCAGATGTGAATATTGAATTCAGATAAGTATGAGACTCAGGCACAAGCAGCTGAACATACTATAGAGAGTGCATGTACTTTGTTTGTTGTAAAGTATCCAAACTATGTTATTAGGTTTTTGTCCATGTGATGACACTGTTGCTATTATTAGAAGGACTTAGATCCACAAGGTATTCTATGCCAGAATGTTCAGGAGGTACAAGTCAGATTCGATGGATATATACAACAATTATCAGAAACTTATCAGTTAGCTTTTCCATAAGAATTGATTGAGTTGTATGATGTTTTCATGATTCTATGTTGAGAAGATATTGGTCTGATGATATACATAAGATTCCTGTGTAAGAACTTCAACTATAATCGGAATCAAATATGAGGGCTCAGTATCTTTAGTTGTTCTTATCAGGTATAAATTTCAAGGACAAAATTCTTTTAAAGGGGAGAGAATTGTAAAGCCATAAATTGTACCCCACTTGGAATACTATACGTTCATGAAAGTACATGTATGATAGGTACTAAAAATTGTAAGATGATTAAGAATTTCATATGAATTGAATTTTGGTTTAATGGATCATACTTAGTGATTTGGAATTAATTGAGATCATTAGAAAATTAATGTATAAAAATGTACATTTGGACAAGGAAAATGTCAAGTGGCAAGACAAGTTGGTACATGAAAATTGGATGACTAAGCCTATACATTTAGTGACATTTGATATGAGTACAAAGGGTGTAAATGGTAGTATAATTGAATGACATTTGATAGCATTGATTAATTGACTAATGACCTAATAGATGTGTGACATATGGTAGCTTAAACTTAGGACAAATGTGATACATGCATTGGTGACATGTGCTTCTCCAAGATTAGGACACCCAGCAACTTAGGTGTTAAACTTGCACGAAGTTTCTGTAGCCCTCATTGAAGCATCTACACCAAAGCTCTCACATTTCCTTTCAACTTCTGGAGTTTTTGGGATCATTTTCTCTTGGAATCCTTGTAAGTTACTGCATTAAGAAAGCTACCACAAGTTATCTTTTATGTTGCTATCTTTTGGGTACTAAAATCATCTTACACCTACCTAAATTTCGGAAGTGTTTTGGTTACATAAAGGGCTGGTTTGGTTAGTTTTTTGAAGAAGGAATTTGAAGGTAACTAGGTAAGGGAATTATAAACTTGATAGCATATATTAATACAAGCTTTATGATAATGAATTGGTATGAAATATGTTTTAAGATGATGATAAATGAGAATGCTGGAAAAAAAGATCCTTATATGATAACTTCTTATTTGGTTTTGATGTTTGTAAGTTACTTAATGAATGATTTTTGAATTGGTTTGGAAATGAATTTGATGAGGTATTGAAGCATGAATAAGGTAGAATTGAAATGAAATTGATGGTCTTTGCTGAAGGTGTGTCGAATGGAAGGGAAAAAGTAAAGTTTTGGAAACAAATTGGAGATTATGGGTGACAGAACCTTCGGTTCACTCATCCAACGATCGTGGATTTATAAGGATTATTCCCACGATCATGGGAAGTACTTAGGAAGGAGAAAAGATTGGTTTTGGGCAATTATTGGACCGTATAAGGTTAAGGTACTTTATAATGGTTTAGTTGGACTTAATTAAGGTGTCAAATGAACCTAGTTTGATGTGGAATAAGTTAGTTAAAGGTTGAATAAGATTTGGATTTTTAATTGAAGTAATAACTTAAGGAAGGTCTTATTAGATAACAAAGTATCTAATTTTGGAACTTATAAGTTGTTAAAGGAATGAAGAATACTTATGAACACAAATGTGTTTTAAATGATAAAAGTGATGTGTTAGTTATGAATGTTTGAGAATTGGGAACCTAGGTGAGTACATGTAAAGTACAATTACTGAATGTATTTATTGATGCATTATTATAAATGCTTATGTTTTTAAGGCATGATAAGTTTAAGTGTGAATGAATGGGTTCAATTTGAGCATAAGGAAATGAATTCATACTTATGCATTATTTCACTATCGTGTGATTATGATATTGCGATATTCCAGACCATCAATTGTTCGAGGAGTTTGATAATTGGGATTGTATTGGAAGTGCTTTCTAATTGGGTGAATATATTTGATGTGTGATGACTCAATACATTTATTGATGCTTTAATGCATATGTTTGTATTTATAAGGCATGTTAAGTTTGATCATATGATTAAGGTTATATGTTACGCACTACATCATTTACAGGAAATTTGAAATGGGTTGTTTTAAAATAGTTAAGTCCTAGTTGTGGGTAAATAGGTATGCCTAGAAGGGTCTGTAGTTGCTCCTATGACACTAAGGTGTCTCTTGATATTAACACTTCGTTGTCTCCTGATATTGATAATACGGTGTCCCCTGATTTAGAGACATTAGTCTCTTCTATTTTAGATACCAATCATGGTATCTTCTGTTCTAGCCACGTTACCCACTTCTGTAAAAAGGATTAGTAGCCTAACTTATTTAGTATTATGATACATGTTTAGTTTTGACAAAAACAAGTTCTGTTCTGATACAAAACAAGTTATGTTCTGATAAGAGATAAGCTCTGATTTGATACAAAACAAGTTTTATTATGATATAACTCACATTTTAATATGAAAGGATTATATCCTATTTTGATATTCAAATCTGATACTTATACATTCTGTTATGATATTTATGAGTTTTGTTTTGATGCAAGAATGTTCTATATTGATTGATGAATCATATTCTATTCTAAAACATAATGTTTAGATTACTCTGTATCATTAACTATTAAAGATTGTTGTGATATCATTTGAATTTGTGTATATGAATGTTAGGCGACTGCTAAAAACATTCTCCATTATACATTATGTTTAGTTATTCCCCACTATGCTATATGTTTAGCACGATGTTTTTGCTTCTGTGTAGGTTCTGATATGAAGGTTTAAAAACTGGGATAAAGACAACCGCAGTGGCTAAAAAGAATATCTTTTGTTTTGAAAGATGTATATTTGAGTTTTTGAGTTGTACCTGACAATATAAGACAATTTGTATTTGGTTTAATGGTTTTGTAATAACCTTATTACAGGATGGATTATGTTTAAGGCATATATTTTGATAAGTTTATTATATATAAAGTACATTATGGTTTGTTTACAACAACATTTAATGTTATGTAATGTATGTTTGCTTGAGTTGCTGAAATGCATGTAAGGAATGTTTGGTACGATTTGGATTGTTTCAGTTCTGTTTTGTGTGACACTTGCATATCCTCCCCGGGGCTGTGATGGTGTTATAGTTAAAGATGACACATTCAAAGCAAGGCAAAAGTAAGATTAGCACTTGGGAGAAGATGAAAAAAAATGTGCTAAGAATTTCTACCGTATAATTATCAGAGACTATTGAATCAAAGGTTACAGAACCTAGAGCAGGGTAGAAAGATAGTGGACGAGTACACTACTCAATTCTATAAGTTGCTCTTTCGCAATGAGATAGAGGAGGAGGACCATCTCATTTCAAGGTACATTGGTGGGTTCTAAGAACAGATCTAGGGCATGGTAAACATATTCGAACCTATGTCTTAAGTCAGCGACTGACCAGCACGCGTTGATAATTGAGATACAAGTTCAGCGGTCAGGAAGAATTTCTCTTATGGGTCCTAACTGCTCACTCAATGCAAATAATGCATCAATCAGTAGAGTGAACAGGCCAACAAATCAGAACGGTAGGCAAAATAGAGGTGATAATGGTGTGAATCTAGCCAATAGAGTAAATAGAGGTGTTATTCGTTGCTTTGGGTGTGGTGAACCTTGTTATAGACAATTTAAATTTCAGAAAACAACAATAAAGAAGGAACTATTTATGGATTCTGAAAAGGGAGATGATGAAGATGCAGTCATTGGAGCATAATCGGACTTTGACATCATGAAGTAAACAGAGGAGGCACAAGTTGAAGGAGATACAGGTATTGTTTTAATAGTCAAACGACTATGTTTAACCCCTAAAGCTGTTGTTGGCAATGAGTGCCTGCGGAATAATATATTCCAATCCGTATGCACCATCTATATTGTCGCTTTGTTATTGATGCTAGTAGTTGTGAGAATATAATATATGTAGAGACTATCAAAAAATTGAATTTAAAAACTGAAAAATACCCTACATCATATTAGATGGCTTGGTTAAAGAAAGGTAATGAGATCACAGTGTCTCAACGTGCTTTATTGTCTTTTTCTGTGGGTCCTAAATATAAAGATTTTGTATGGTGTGATATAATTTCCATGGATGCTTATCACTTGTTGTTGGGGAGACCCTAGCAGTATGATAGGCGGGAGGTATATGATGGTAGGATTAACACGTACAGTTTTGTATTTAAAGGAACGAAGATCATACTATTGCCTAGTAAAAGGGGTGGAAAAGAGTAAACTAACAAGGGATAGTACTAACCTATTATACTTGGCTAGATTTGATGAAGTATTGCAGGAGTCAGAAGTGCAAGAGATAGTTGAGTTCCTCAATGAATTTAGTGACGTGTTCCTAAGTGAGTTACCTGATGGTTTGCCACCATTACGTGATATTCAACACCAAATTGATCTTGAAGCAGGAGTTGTGTTACCAAACCACCCTCATTATGGAATGAGCCCAAAAGAGCATGAGGAGTTATGCAGTCAGGTGGAGGAGATGTTGGTAAAAGGGCATCTGCGTGAAAGTCTAAGTCCTTACGTAATGTCGGCCTTATTAACGTTGAAGAAAGACAATTCATGGTGTATGTATATGGATAGAAGGTCCATCAATAAGATCACGGTGAGGTATGATTTCCTATTCCTCGCCTTAATGATTTTCTTGGTTAGATTAGTGATGTTACCGTATTTTCTAAGCTGGACTTGAAGAGTGAATACCATCAAATTTGGATCAAGCCCGGTGATGAGTGGAAGACAACCTTCAAGACACAAGAAGGGTTGTATTAATGGTTGGTAATGCCATTTGTTTTGTCTAACACACCCAATACCTTTATACGTGTGATGAACCAAATTTTTAGACCTTTCATTGGAAAATTTGTTATTATGTACTTTAATGATATATTGATTTATAGTCCTAACGAGAGGTGCATATACAGCATTTGTGGGAGCTTTTGTTTGTCCTTTGTATTTTATACAGTAGTAAAGAAGTGTGTATTCATGATAGATAGAGTCCTATTCCTGGGGTATATGGTTTCAAAAGATAGACTATAGGTTAACGAGTCAAAAATTGAAGCAGTAAAGCAGTGGCCATAACCACAATCCATCACAGAGGTTCGTAGTTTTCATGGTTTGGCATCTCTTTATAGGCATTTCATTCCCCACTTCAGTAGTATTAGGGACCTAATCACAAACTGTATGAAGGGAGGCAAATTTGCAAGGACTGAAGAGGCTGACGAAGCATTTTGATTGATAAAGCAACACCTTAATACAACATTGAATATTAGCATTGCCTAACTTTTTCTAGCCATTCGAATTGCAGAGCTATGCCTCAAAGGTGGGCATTGGAGTAGTTTTGAGCCAAAATAGTAGACTAGTGGTGTACTACAGCGAGTAGTTATCTGGATCTAAGCTCAATTACAGTACCTATGATGTGGAGTCCTACTCTATCGTATAAGTTGTCAAACATTGGAAGCACTATCTGTTCCACAGAGAGTTCATCCTTTACACTAATCATGAAGCCTTTAAGCACCTCCATAGCTAGGATAAGGTGTCGGCTAGACATGCCCCTTGAGTCACATATCTACAGCGGTTCACTTTTGTGGTGAAACATAAGACGGGGATGACGAATCACGTGGCAGATGATTTGACCTGTCGAAGGGCATTATTGACTAAAATGAATGTGGAGGTATCTTGTTTTGATACTTTTCGTGATTTGTGTGATACTGACCTATATTTTTCTAGCATTTTGAGTTTTGTGCAGGTAGGAGAAAAGACAAATTTTGTATTACATGATGGATTTCTATTCAACAGGAATCAACTATATATCTCATATTGCAACCGGCGATTAAAGATTATTCAACAACTACACAATAAGGGGCATGTTGGGCGTGGTCGCACTCTAGAGCTAGCCCAGGTCTCCTACTTCTGGCCCACAACTGAAAAAGAGGTATAGAAGTATGTCCAACATTGTCGAGTGTGCCAACTCTCGAAAGGGGTGGCAACTAATGCAGGGTTATATAGACCATTACCCATTCTAATGCAGCCATAGGTTGATATTCGTATGGATTTTGTGCTAGGATTACCTCGCACATAACAGAGTAACAATTCCATCTTCATTGTGGTTGATCAGTTTTCTAAGATGGTTCACTTCATCCCTTATAAGAACACAACTGATGCTATTAATGTCGTGTAATTGTTTTCTCGGGATATTTACCATCTGCGTGGGCTACAAAAATCTATTGTCTCAGACAGGGACACCAGGTTCCTTATTCATTTTTGGCGCAGCTTATGGAAAATGGTCAATACATAACTCAACTTTAATAGTGCCTATCACCCTCAAACAGACGGGCAAACTAAAGTTGTCAACAAATCCTTGAGCAATTTGATGCGATGTCTAGTAGGTGATCATGTGAAGAGTTAGGTTCAGAAGTTATGTCAAGCAGAGTTTTCTTATAACCATGCTATCAATAGAAGTACTGGTTTCAACCCATTCTAAGTGGTGTATTATGTTGTGCCTCAGCGTCCCCTAAACCTACTCCCTGTGCCACAGCGGACTCAAATTCATGACAAAGCAAAGGATTTTGTGGGTTCACTACCAGAGGTTCATAAGAAAGTCACTGAGAACCTTCAATAGGTCGCTTCCAAGTACAAACAAGCTGCTGATCAGAAACGAAGACACGTGGAATTTGATGTTGGTGACTATGTTTGGGTTGTCCTCACTCGTGATCAATTTGCTGTAGGTGACTACAACAAGTTGTCAGCTAAGTAACTTGGGCCTTTGGAGATTATGGAGAAAATCAACCCCAACATATACCATCTTAAATTACCTAGTCACATTCGAACTTCAGATGTATTCTGTAGCGACCGAACTCTGGCCGATCCGCTACAGTAGAGCCCGGCCTCTACCGCCAGCACTCCAGGTATTGTCCTCTCTGGCAACCCTGGGTTGAGCCACTGCTCGAACCCAGGACCTCAAGGTTTTGTTCCACTTTAAGTGGACGCCTCTTACCATTGAGCCAGTTGGTATTACGGGCTAATTTGAACATTCAATTTGACAATTTTGCTATTTTTGGTAATTTTTATTTTGCAATTACTTTTATAAGGAATTAGTTTTTTGACGCACCATTTTAGACTTCATTCTTGGTAAATTTTGGGTTTTAGGAATATTTTAGATTTTTGGACATAATTAGGGTTTTCCTTATATCTTTGGGATCTTTGTTTATATAAAGGTGTAAGATCCCACATTGGGTGGGGAGGAGAATGAAGCACTCCTTATAAGGGTGTGGATACCTCTCCCTTACGAACGAATTTTTCATGCCCTAATGCACCGGATCCCATCAGAACTCCGAAGTTAAATGTGCTAGGGAAAGAGTAATAATAGGATGGGTGACCTCTTGGAAAATCTTGTGGAAAAACAAAATCGTACGGGCTGGGCCCAAAGCGGACAATATCTGTGGGTGGGTGGTCTAGGCTATTACAATGATATCAGAGCCAGTACCCTGATTGTTGTGCCAACGAGGACACTGGACCTCGTAGGGGGTGGATTGTAAGATCCCACATCGATTGGGGAGAAGAATTAAGCACGCTTTATAAGGGTGTGGATACCTCTCTCTTATAAATGCGTTTTTCATACCCTAACGAACCGGATCCTATCAGAACTCCGAAGTTAAATGTGCTAGGGCAAGAGTAGTACTAGGATGGGTGACCTCCTGGGAAGTTCTAGGGAAAAGTAAAACCGTGAGGGCTTGGCTGGGCTAAGGCCCAAAGCGGACAACATTTGTGAGCGAGTGATCTGGGTTGTTACAAAAGGCATTGTAGCTGAAAGTCAATACATTTTTTTATTATTGAAATAAGAATTCCCTTCCTTATAATTCTCCTTTCTTTTCGGTATTCTTTTATGAATCAACGAAATTGAAAGAGCCTTATATTCTTAGCAATCGTGAGCGATTCAATAGGTCTACAGAAGGCTTCCACTACGTCAAGATGTTAGCATAGTTCTCGGGAAAAGCAAAATTGTGAGGGCTTGGCTGGGTTAAGGCCCAAAGCGGACAACATTTATGAGCGAGTGATCTGGGCTATTACAAAAGGCATTGTAGCTGAAAGTCAATACATTTTTTTTATTAATGAAATAAGAATTCCCTTCCACATAATTCTCCTTTCTTTTCGGTATTCTTTTACGAATCAACGAAATTGAAAGAGCCTTATATTCTTAGCAATCATGAGCGATTCAACAGGTCTACAAAAGGCTTCCACTACGTCAAGATGTTAGCAACTAGACTAAACTTGGTTCTAAAACACATCATTAGCCTAAGTTAAGAGGTTTTTCTCCAAGTAAGAAGCATATAGAATAATATTAATAACTTAAGACCTATTCAAGAACTACCACATAACAAATAAGATCAAAAATTGTTCAATGAAGATTGAATTCAATAAAGCCTTTCATTTAGTCAATTGAGAGTTTCTAAATGTCACTTTTGAGGAATTTGGGTTCTTCAAATAGCTTATATTCTACTTGCATCATAACAACCTTCTACAATATCTTGATTAATGGACAAGTTACTCATATATTCAATGGGAGAAAGGCTTAAGATAAGGGTCCCTTTATCATATTACTTATTTCTTTATATATTAAAGTCATTACTAGATTTCTTGCAAAAAAAATTGAAGAAAGTAGAAAGTTCATCTATCATTATCAATTAAGGAAGCTAATGCTCTTTAACTTATCCTTTGTTGATGATATATTATTGTTATTTGGAGATATTATTAATTATATCAAGTTGCCAATGAGTAAGTTAGATGTTTTTAGTGACATTTCAAGGATTAAAATCAATCCTAACAAGAGCAATAGTATTGTATCAGGAAGGTACCCACTCCTTGTTAAAAAAGTCTCTCGTATTATAAGCTTCAAAATCCAAAACACCTTTTAGGAACAAAAGACAATTTCAAAAAGTGCACAAAGATAAACAAGAATTTGGTCTTGACACATTCTTTTGGATCATATAAATTATCATTACAAAAGGAGTCACAAATTTTGGCACAACAATGGCATAGAGATAGAACTTGTAGCATATCCCCTGTGGACCTACCTCTGATGTTATCTTGTCTAGAAAAATATTTAAGGGTATAATTCATTAATTTCTTTTAGTTATAATTGACTTATTTATTACTCTACTTTAGTCTAACCTTATATGGTTGTAACTTTGTTTTCCCTAGGTCTTGGTCCCTTTCAAAGGTCCTTGACTAATTTAATTCAATTTCAAAAAATATAAAAAGGTAATAACTTTATTAAGTTTAAGCAATAGAAGCCTTTGATTAAAAATAAAATTGGAAAAAAGAATTAAATATACTAAAACTGATAATGGTTAAGAATTTTATAGAGGATATTTAAATGAAATTTATAAAATTTCATATAGTTATACTCTGTAACATAATGGTGTCATTGAGCATATATGAATAGAATATTATTCTAGTGAAGGCACTGCATTTTATTAAACTTTGATTTATCTAAAGATTTTTAGGCTAATACTTTATCCATAATGTGTTATTCAGTAAATTTCTCACCTCACACATATCTTAAGTTTAAGACTATTAAAGAAGTATTGATAGGAATCAATTTACTTTTGAAACTTTGAATTTTCCAAACAAACTTATTATGCAAAAAAGGGAGAAAAGGATATAAGATGTCCTTAATATAATGGTTAAAGAAGTGGAAACACATATGGAATCAAGCTAAATTGAACAAAGAGTATAGTTTAGCTTGATTTAATCCAAGGTTGGAGAAGACTTAGATGTGAACACAACCTCCAATATGATCTTGTATAAGTCATTGTAACTTTTTTGACAACGTAGTGGTGAGAGATAGTCTCTAATATAGGCGTGGCCCGAACTATGTCTATCTTCAAAAGTTATAAACAAATCCACAGTGTCCATCCATAGACATTTTATTTAGTTTGGAAATCTTAATTTTGTGTTTTAGTAGTCAATGGTTATTTCTTTACAATTGTAAACATTAAGTTGGATCTTTAATACAATTGGAGAGTTTTCTCTTTGGTTCTTTACATAAAATTTTGAACTTATCAAG
>JAOTAX010000499.1:0-13632 GCA_025629825.1 Erythroxylum guanchezii
CATACATACTGTTTTAATTTATATTTTTTTTCTTAAATTAATAATTAATAATAAAAAAAAAAAAAAAACCGGATGCTTGTGGTGGAGGGTGGGTGGGAGGGAGTGATTATTACAATACAAATACAAAGAAGAGGAAGAAGGAGAGGAAGAAGAGGAGGAGGAAAAGGGTTTTTGGTGAAAGAGAAAAAGAATGGATTTTTGAACTAAAAAGGGGAATTTTCTTTTCCTCTCTCTGGTCTCTGCCCTAAAAGAAAAAGGTTCATTTTTTGAACTCCTCCTTACTATTTCTCTGCTTCTTTGTGTTTTCTGAAACTAAATTTGTTATAACTATTCCTAAATATAGTCAAGTATATTACCATTGCTAAGGCTATGGGATATAATATGTAATTACCAGGGAAAATAAGGGTATATATGTCTAACATAAATGGAATCCGAAGCTACTTTTGTTTTAACCTTTGGGTAAAAGAGAATAAAAAGGAGCCTTAAATTTACTCTTTTTTTTTTCTTTTTTTCTCGCACCGTATGTTTTAATAGGGATTTAATTATAGGAAGATATTTTTAAATTATTTACACTTAAATTAATTCTTGCTCAAATCAAATAGGTTCTTTATAGGAGATAAAGCACTAATCCCAAATTTTAAACGGCTACGTACATAAGGACGGTTCGAACCCGTGACATTATTTAAGTCAAAAAAACCTTACCAACTCACCTACGTCTTGAAGTTTTAGATTTACTTTCTAATGTTCTATTTGCATTTATTTTATTATCTAAATCGTATTTTCTTCTTTAATTACCTTAAAAATAAACTATTTTTTATATATCGTAAATTATTTATTTATATACATAAACAATGTAAATAATATTAAACATGATCATAAAAATTGCAAAACAATAATGGTAGAATTATTTTTATAAAAATAAAAGATGATAGGTATTTACATAGGAATAAGAATTTTATATTATTAATCTAAACGTTAAAAGGTAATTTTAAAATATTTTATTTTTAAAATTTTGGAAAAAATAATTTATTATTAGACCCTTTATTTAAAAATTCTATTTTTATTTTTTTACAAAATTAACTTATTCACTAATAATATTAATGCAGTTAATAATATAAGTTAATTTTTTTATCATGGTATTAGAACGTATTTTATTAATTATATTTATTACATGTTAAATTAAAAATTATCAAAATCCCAAAAATACTCATCCGTACATAACGTGTCTTAAGTCTTAACCTCCTAATGAAGGCAAAGTTTGCGTCATAACCGTTTCCCTCTTTATTCTTTTACAGTCAACCTCAAGAACTCATCCTCAGCAACGTCAACACAAACTCCATTAAATCCCACGATTCCTTCTTCACGACGATGAACAAATATGATTGGTTGAGGTCTAGCCGCATTCACAGGGCATTAGAAAATTTAGGTGGTGGAGAAAAATCATTAATAAAGTATTCCTTTTTTTTTTCTTTTCAACTCATTTAAACTAATCCACTTTTTTTTTTGGCTAGCTTAGGTGGGATAGCCTAGTCATCACCTTTAAAATACTTATCGATTCAAAACTAATAAAGACATAAATCTATTCAAAAGGAGAGAGAGAGATCCCATAGTGTGGCGGGCGATGGGTATAAGGCTTAGGAACGAACATAAATCTATTCAAAAAGAGAGAGAGGGATTCCCGTACTGTGATGGGCGATATATACAAGGCCCGGGAACGAACTTACCGCCGTATGGCTGACTAGCGATTACTAGTGATTCCGGCTTCATGCAGGCGAGTTGCAGCCTGCAATCCGAACTGAGGATGAGTTTTTGGAGTTAGCTCACCCTCGCGGGAACCTTATTATTTATATTATTTATCTTTTCTCTTTATTATTTTGATTATTCTTTAATACTATTTTAATTACTATTAACAAATAACAAAACAAATCAATGTAAAAAAAATTCATAGGGCCACCGATAGTTAAAAGGGATATATCTACTCTTGGGAATAATTCAATCATCTAAATGATTGTTTTGATGTATCATAGAATTTTTTTGAAATGCAAGAAGCAAATATCTCCCTGTGGTGGAACAAAATATCTCGCATTTCCACCTCGAATAGTCTCTTCTTTTTGTTTTTCAAAGGAATGTTCTTATGTTGCCTTGAGCAGTGCACGAATCCTTTGAATCCAATACCAATGGTTATCATAACTCCTAGAACAACGTTTTCTTTCAGGCCTTTTAACCAATCAATACGACCGCGGAGAGCAGCTTTTTCTAAAATGCAAGCAGTTTCTTGAAAACTCGCATCGGATATGAAACTTTGAGTATTCAGAGATGCTCTTATTATTCCTAACAATATGGCTCGGTAAGAAATCGCTTCTTTCAAAGCGCGTCCCGTTCATTCCGCTTGAAACAATCCAATTAATTCTCCGGGTGAAAAAACATTTGACATTCCATTTTCTAAAACCAACACCTTTGATGTTATTTGACGTACAATAATTTCTATATGTCTGTTATGGATCTGTACCCTGGGATCGATAAGCCTTTTGGATCTTATTAACCAAAGAGATGCGACTTTGCACTATAGTTAGTTCAGCACCAATCACGAACCCCCAAGGAATTCCAAGAATTCTAGTTATATACTGATTTCCAAACCTCAACTCTCTTTTCTAGGTTTATCGATATTGAATCAACCAAACGCCCTTCTAACACTTGTTCCACTTTTGGAAGACCTTATGTTATGTCACCCGATCTTGATTTTTCATATATAAATGTAACTAATGTATCTCCTTCGTAAAGGATTTCTCCATAATGGCCATGAACAGTTGCTCCTGGGGTGGCCAAATAAGGCTTAGCTGATCTTATTACTAGAGAATCAACGTGAACAATTATAACTTGGCCCGATTTTAGGTGGGGTCCATTTGTGGTCATATATGCATTTTCACAAATAAACTGTCTCGAATCCGAAAGAGAGTACTTGAGTTCTCCCAATAACTAAAAAGTGTACATGTATAAATCTAATTGGGGTTCGCGGTAGTGGAGAAACTGGATCAGAAAAAAAAAGGATTCTAATTATAAGATATCTAATGAAACTGTCGCTAGAATTGAGATCTCATTCAAAGAGAAAGATATCAAATATCTGGAGTTTCTTTTTGTATATTATATGAATGATCTGATCCGCAAGGACCATGATTGAGAATTGTTTGATTGTCTTTCTTTGAGGAAGGGGCGAAACATAATCAATTTGAATTCGGGACAACTATTCGAAATCTTAGTGAAAGGCTGAATTTGTTATCTCATGTTTGCTTTTCATGAAAAAATCCCAATTAAAGTGGATCTACAAACAACAAGGAGCCGGGTCAGCTATTTAATCAAATGATATTGAGCATGTTTCTCGTCTCTTCACGAGAAAGAAATGGGCTATTTCTTTACAAAATTGTGCTCAATTTCATATGTGGCAATTCCGCCAAGATCTTTTTGTTAGTTGGGGGAATAATCCGCACCAGTCGGATTTTTTAAGGAACATATCGAGAGATAATTGGATTTAGTTAGATAATGTGTGGTTGATAAACAAGGATTGTTTTTTAGGAATATATTGTCAAATATTCAATATGATTCTACAAGATCTAGTTTCGTTCAAGGAAGGGATTCTATGAAGGGATCTTTTGATCAATCTAGAGATCATTTTGATTCCATTAGTAATGAAGATTTGAAATATCACACATTGATCAATCAAAGAGAGATTCAACAACTAAAACTAAAAGAAAAATCGATTTTTTGGGATCCTTCCTTTCTTCAAACGGAACAAACAAAGATAGAATCAGATCGATTCCCTAACTGTGTTTCTGGATATTCCTCAATGTCCCAGCTATTCATGGAAGGTGAGAAGGAGATGAATAATCATTTGCTTTCGGAAGAAATTGAAGAATTTCTTAGGAATCCTATAAGATCCATTCGTTCTTTTTTTTTTTCTGACAGATGGTCAAAACTTCATCTGGGTTCGAATCCCACTGAGAGGTCTACTAGAGATCAGAAATTGTTGAAGAAAGAACAAGATGTTTCTTTTGTCCCTTCCAGGCGATCGGAAAATAAAGAAATAGTTAATATATTCAAGATAATTACGTATTTACAAAATACCGTCTCAATTCATCCTATTTCATCAGATCCGGGATGTGATATGGTTCTGAAGGATGAAATGGATATGGATAGTTCCGATAAGATTTCTTTCTTGAACAAAAATCTATTTTATTTATTTATTTCATCTATTCCATGATCGGAACGGGGGTGGGTACACGTTACACCATGATTTTGAATCAGAAGAGAGATTTCGAGAAATAGCAAATCTATTCACTTTATCAATAACCGAGTCAGATTTGGTGATATATGGGAGCATGTACAATTACAGGGGGGATGTTCAATACCGTAACTTATAGTACTGTTCAGGGAGTTGATAAGCTAATTCCTCTAGATGTCTATTTGCTGGGCTATCTACCTAAACTGGAAGCAGTTATAGATGCTATAACAAAACTTCGTAAAAAATATCTCAAGAGATTTATGAAGAGCGAATTACACCTCAACATGGGAATCATTGTTTTACTACCAATCACAAATCACATGTTTCATATTAGACGCCCTACTCATACTGGAAATTATGATCAAGGATTACTCTATCAACCACTGTCTACTTCAAAGATCCCGTCTGAAACATTTTTCAATTATAAAAGGTCAATATTGTCCCAAAAATTAGTCAATTTAAATTATAGAAAGGATTTTTTGTATAGAAAAACAAAAGGACAAGTCAATCTTCATAAATTTCATCATATTTGTGAATGATATGTGTTTCTATTAAATGTTTTAGAGGAACCCATCGAGCGACCGATTCCAGATATTGCCGAGACGTCGAGGCAATAAGCAACAGGGAGATTTAGTGAGTAATTTAGACGGTAATTTTTGTAAGTAATTTAGAAAGTCAAATTTGATAGTTTTTTTTTGACTATTCTATTTGCTTAAGCTTTTAATCCATTGAATGATTTGCAAATTTGTTTGATTGTAATGTAAATTGGATTTCAGATATTCTGTTTTTGAATCTGTTAAGTCCTAATTGTGGGTAAATAGGCATGCCTAGAAGGGTCTCCAGCTGCTTTTGTTAATGGCACTTTGATGTCTTCTGTTATCGGCACTTCGGCATCTTCTGTTATTGACACTTCGATGTCTTCTGATATTGACACTTTGGTGTCAAGACTTCGGTCTCTTTTGTATAAGTCTCATTACCCACTTCTGTAAATAGATTTAACAGTCTTATAATTTTGTACTCTGATATCAGTTTGATTTTGACATAAGCTAAATTGTATTATGTTTCTGAAGGGTTTATACCCTTTTGTGTTGAACAATTCTGTTACTTATAAAACTCTGTTTTGTTCTGAATTTCTGTATCTGTTGTTGACTTATAGTTTAGTTATTACTCACTAAGTTATATGCTTAGCACGATGGATTTGTCCCGTATAGGTTCTGAAAAAGAGACATAGGAACTGGGACAAGACAACTGCGATGGCCAAAGGAGTCTGATTTTTGTTTTGTTTATATGTATTTTGAGATTGTTTTTGAACTTGTATCTGATTTCTATAAGTCCTGAATTTTTATTTTGATAGGTTGTAATAACCTTAATTCAAGCCGCTTTCCAAATTTATGATATGTGATGTATGTTTGTTGAGATTCTGGTAATGCATGTATAAAGTATTTTGTATGTTTTGAAATGCTTTATGTTCAGTGTGTTTTGTGCGTGTGGCACTCACAATATCCTCCCAGGGGGTATTAGGGCGTCACATCTTTTTGGTATCAGAGCATGGCTTAGGCGATTCTGGTTTAACCAACGCTTAACTTTTGCTTCCATTAAGTGTACAAGTTGTGTTTTGGCCTAATGTGATGTCCCATGTTTTGTCTATAGAATTATGATGGACGGATCTCGCGATTCTGTTGATGAAGTAGCCGAGAATAATCAAACAGAGCAAACTCATCCGGTAATATCTGGACTCTCTGGGGTCAATCGAGGTGAAGCTGGGATGCCACACCCTCCTCCAACTCAGGTAGAGGCTTTAATTAAGTTGTCCCAAGATATGATGATGTTGCTACATCGAATGACAACACCTAAGGCTCCGATTGATCAGCTGAGGAAGTATGGAGCCGAGAAATTTACTGGGACATCTCTAGAGGAATCTGAAAGGACTGAGTTCTGGATTGAGAAGGTGAAGAAGGTATTGGATGAGATTAGTTGTCCAATTGAGCAGATGGTGCATTGTGCTGTCTCCCTTCTACAGGGAGCAGCTTATGAATGTCGGAAGTTCGTTCTGAGGAGTCCTCAGCTGCTGGTACCTCTGATTTGGGATTTCTTTGCCCAAGAATTTAAAGCTAATTATGTGACAGAGGCTTACAGAAAGAATAAATGGAAGCAATTTCTGAACTTGAAGTAGAGAAACTTATCAGTTGCTGAGTATGATCGGGAGTTCAACCGACTCAGTAAGTATGCCCCTGAATCTGTGCTTACTAAGGAGTTCCGATGTCACCAGTTTGAGGATGGATTGCATGATTCCATCAAGGAGTATCTGGAAGCAATTACTCTGTTGCAGTAAGTGACGTACCATCAGTTGGTACAGGCTGTAATAAAAATTGAGAGACAGGAGCTGGTTAAGAGAGAAAGGAGTCAGAGAAAGGGCTTTACTAGAGGAGGCCAGTCATCGGGAAAACGGAGCCAGGATGGTACTACTTCTACACCGAAAAATGCTCAAAGATCTGTGACTCGGGGAAGACGACAGAACTTTCCCACTTTGGCTCTTTCTAGTAGGGGGTCATCTGGAGGCCCAGGTTCTGAACCCCCGGAGTGCCCTGATTATTTTATACATCATTGGAGTGTTTGTAGAAGGGCTACGGGAGCCTGTTTTCGCTGTGGTAATATTGAGCATAAGATAGCTAGTTGCCCTCTTAACCAAGGTTAGACATCACAAGCTAGTCGAGAGGTATTTCATGCGTCTGCTGGGAATAGAGTACGTGGTTGAGGTCAAGGAGGATCTGGGCAGAATAGATCGAATCAGAGTAACCAATCAGAAACTATGAATCGACCAGCTGTGCCTACTGCTTCAGTTCGAGTTTATACACTAAAAGCTCGTGAGGATCAGGATGCACTGAATGTTATTGCTTGTATGGTTTCTCTCTTTGATTCTGAAATGTATGCATTAATTGATCCTAGATCTTCACATTCGTGTATCTGTGTTGGAGAAGTGTTTGATAAGAAGATGCTTATAGATCAGTTAAAGTATTATATCCAAGTAACCAGTCCTCTGAGTAGTAGTGTGTTGGTTAATCAGGTGTATAGGAACTGTCCTACTTTGATACAAGGAAATGATTATGTAACATATTTGATCAGACTGCCTTTTCATGAATTTGATCTAATTCTGGGTATGGATTGGTTATCCAAGCATCAGGCAGTAATTGACTGTAAGGCTAAGACAGTTATGCTTAAGAGATCTGATCAATCTGAAGTAATATTTCACGGCGTCCACACTAGCTCTTTAGCTAATGTGGTATCTGCTATGCAAGCCCAAAAGCTTCTTAGGAAGGGTTATGAAGCTTATCTAGCTTTTGTGGTTGATTCCAAGAAGGTGAGTGGTAAATTGCTTGATATTCCTGTAATAAATGAATTCTCAGATGTATTTCCTGAGGAATTACCTGGACTCCCTCCTGAAAGGGAAGTGGAGTTATCTATTGAAGTCATGCCTGGTACTGCTCCTTTATCCAAAGCATTGTACAAAATGACTCCTCCTGAGTTGAAGGTGTAGTTACAAGAGCTTTTAGATAAGGGGTTTATTAGACCCAGTGTGTCACCGTGGGGAATACCGGTGTTATTTATTAAACAGAAGGATGGCACACTACGGATGTTCATCGATTACAGACAATTAAATAAAGTTACAGTGGAGAATAGGTATCTGTTGCCAAGGATTAACGATCTATTTGATCAGCTAAAAGATGCAGGAGTGTTTTTAAAGATAGATATGCGATCAGGGTATTATCAGCTTCGCGTAGAGGATGTGGACGTACCGAAGACTGCATTTAGGACTCGTTATGGACATTATGAATTCCTAGTAATGCCATTTGGGTTAACTAATGCTCTAGTAGCATTATGGATCTAATGAATAGAGTGTTAAGGCCTTATTTGGACTAGTTTGTTTTGGTGTTTATTGATGATATTCTGGTCTATTCTAAGAATGAATAGGACCATACTAAACATCTCCGAATTGTATTACAGACCTTGAGGGGAAGACAGTTGTATGCTAAGCTGAGTAAGTGTGATTTCTGGCTTCAGGAGATATCATTTTTTGGGGCATGTTGTCTCTTCTAAAGGAATTAGAGTTGATCCTAGTAAGATAGAGGCAATTGTTAATTGGAAGCCACCACGGAATTTGAAAGAAGTGAGAAGTTTTCTAGGTCTGGCTGGTTATTACCGACGGTTTGTTAAGGGGTTTTTAGTGATAGCAACCCCTTTAACTAAATTGTTACGGAAGGGAGTGAAGTACGAATGGTCTGATAGATGTCATAGGAGTTTTGACCAACTAAAAAATATGCTTACCGAGGCTCCTATATTGGTCCAACCTATTCCTGATAAGGAGTATGTTTTGTTTAGTGATGCATCTGGAACTGGTTTGGGTTGTGTTTTGATGCAAGAAGGAAAGGTAGTTGCTTATGCCTCTAGGCAATTAAAGACTCATGAACAGAATTACTCTCCATATGATCTGGAGTTTGTAGCGGTAATGTTTGCTTTAAAAATTTGGCGGCACTACTTATATGGTGAAATGTGTAAAATTTTCACAGATCATAAGAGTCTAAAGTATCTGCTTACCTAGAAAGAACTTAATCTGAGACAACGGTGTTGGTTGAAACTGTTTAAGAACTATGATTGTATTGTGGATTATCATCAGGGTCATGCTAATGTTGTGGTAGATGCCTTAAGTCAGAAGACAGTTTCAGCATTATTAGTGAAGTGAGGTGAATGGGAACTTGAATCTGATGGAGCTTTAATAGCTTAGTTGAGGCAAGAAATTTGTGATGCTAGAGAGTTGATGATAAGTTACAACAACTTATCTTGGCTACTCAGGAAGGTAAACAGTCTGATTTTTCTGTGCAAAGAAATGATGAATTCTATTATAAAGATCGGTTGTATGTGCCAGCTAACGATGAATTGAAGAAGAAGTTGTTGTTTGAGGCTCATAATACAGTATTTACTATGCATCCTGGTGGGAACAAGATGTTTCAAGATCTGAAGCAGTATTACTGGTGGTCAGGTATGAAACAGGATGTTGTGGATTATGTAGCAAAATGTCTGACATGCCAACAGGTTAAATCTAAGTATCAGGTTCCATCTGGTTTGTTACATCCTATTTCTATTCCTCAGTGGAAATGGGATAATATTACTATAAACTTTGCCACTGGACTTCCTCTCATGCAAAGGAAGCATGATGCGGTATGGGCAATTGTGGATAAGTTTACCAAATTTGCTCATTTTCAGCCAGTTCGTCCTGACTATTCTTTGGATAGGCTTGCAGATTTGTATGTGAATGAGGTAGTAAGACTGCACAGAATACCATTGTCGATTATTTCTGATCATGATCCTCGATTTACTTCCAGATTCTAGAAAAGTTTACAGAAAGCATTGGGTACTCAGGTTAAATTTAGTACTGCTTTCCATCCCTAGACAGATGGACAATCTGAACGAGTTATAAATATATTAGAAAATATGTTGCGGGGTTGTGTGTTGGAGTTTTCCAGGAGTTGGGATAATTATTTGACTTTGATGGAATTTGCTTACAATAACAGTTATCAAATAAGCATTGGCATGGCACCTTCTGAAGCGTTGTATAGTAAGAAGTGTAAAACTCTGATATGTTGGACTGAGTTGAGTGAAAACAAGATAATCGGGCCAGAAATTGTGAAAGATACTGAAGAAAAGATTCAGATTATTCAACAAAGATTGAAAGCTGCCAGTGATAGGCAGAAGTCTTATGCTGATATAAAAACGAAGGATATTGAATATCAAATGGGTGATAAGGTATTTTTGAAAGTGTCACCATGGAAAAACATATTTCGGTTTAGAAAGAAAGGTAAGCTTAGTATAGGATTCATTGGTCCTTATGAAATTCTGAAAAGAATCGGACCAGTAGCTTATCAGTTAGCTCTGCCTGAAGAATTGGCCAGGCTACATGATGTGTTTCATGTTTCGGTGCTAAAAAGATATCAGTCTGATGCTTCACACAAGATTCCTGTGTAGGAAATTCAAGTGCAACTAGATGGGTCTTATAAAGAAAGGTCAATTTTGACATTAGCCAGAGAAGTTAAACAGCTCAGGACAAGCTAGTGCCTTTGGTAAAATTACTCTGGCAACATCTTGGACTTGAGGAAGCAACATGGGAACTGGAAGAAACCATGAGAGCTCAGTATCTGCAACTATTCAGATTAGGTAAATTTCGAGGACGAAATTTCTTAAGAAGGGAAGAATTGTAACACCCCATATTAGGGGTTAGAATATTAAGGAATTTTAATGCATAGTATGCTTTGCATAATTGAGTTATTAAATGTGATTAAATTGTGATAAGTGGCATACTTGTTTGAGTGTCAAATGACAGTGTTGAATAGTGAAACATGTAAGACTTGCACAATAGCCACGTGGGTTAAGCAAAACCACATTTGTAGTTGGTGTTGTTCTTCATTCGGTTAGGTTCAACATCGAAAACACCAAGTTGTATCTGTTGTGAATCTGGCATTTGAATCTTACATCAAAGTAAGAATTTCAATTCATATAGAGAGTGTTTATTCTGTTTATCCTTGGTTTTGTTCATCCATCGAAAACTTCATTACTGGAATTTTAGTTGGACCAAGTAAGTGATTCTGATGATGTTTTAATGGTATTTTGATAATGTATGTGTTAGATTGAAATACTTGTGATAATTTGAGTAAAATGAAAATGATGCAGAAATCTATGAGAAAGGAAAAATGCATCAGATGGTAGATAGAAAAGTGCAGAACAATGGAAACATGCATGTTTTTGTCAATTTTTGAATTGGATATGAATCTTGGATTTTGGTCCACTTGTGTTGAGTTGGAGCTAAAAATGAGTTGGAAGAATTGTTTGAAAGTTATTTGAGTTAATCGATGTGAGATTGAGCTTTTGAAAATTTACTGTAAAGAGAGGAAGAATAGTTGGAGTTTTGGATTTGTGACTTTTGAAGTGTAAACTTGAACTTTATTTGTGTAGAGATGGAATTTAGAGTTGGAAAATGGTTGTAAGATGATGATCTGTGATGAGAAGGACCATCTAAACAAACTAGGCTAGTGTTCAAACCAACCCTGCTATCGTCTCCAGACGATCACAAACATCCTTGCTATTGTCTTCAGATGATCGCCACATCAATCCCCCTATCATCTTCAGACGATCGCAGACGCAGACGATCGTGAGTTCAAATGATCATACCCCGCTATCGTCTTCAGACAGTTGCAACTTTGAAGATTGAGGGCTGATGCAACATCCTTCACTCTTTTGGTTATATCTCCTTTGTCTGACCTCCAATTGACATGGGACTTGAACCATTGGACTCGTAAAACATTGATCTTCATCTCCACCAATAGTTATAACCATCTGAAATCATTCGGGAGAGATTGATTGATGAAAGTGGGATAGGTCTGACTGAGTGTGTTTACCATCGTCTAACACTTTTGTCCTTATCTGTCACACCTGAAAGCCTTTTGTAAACTAAACAGTCTTGCTTC
Organism: Erythroxylum guanchezii; assembly: GCA_025629825.1. NCBI lineage: Eukaryota > Viridiplantae > Streptophyta > Magnoliopsida > Malpighiales > Erythroxylaceae > Erythroxylum > Erythroxylum guanchezii. The sequence continues at coordinate 11,791 of JAOTAX010000499.1, forward strand.
TTTCGATCATAACCTCTTCTCTAGACATCCAAATGTGATGATTTTTAATTAGAAGTAAACTAAGGACATAAGGTTACAAATTGTCTGAAGAGATTAAATTTTATTCTACCTCTAAGAATTTCAGAATCTGATTGGAAGTTGAGATAAGAATTCTGCTGAAGCTTAAGAATAGTCCAAAATCTTTTGAGTATGCCTTTCAGTATACTAAACCAAATTAGATGAACTTGGTATCATTGGAAACCTAATACAAAGAGGGAAAACTTTCTAGAAGGAATTATTACCTAATTACCTCACCTTCCTGATGAGAATAATTGAGCAAAGTGGACCCGAAGGTGAATTGTGAAAGAAATCTGGATTGAGGGATTGAGTATGGTTTCATATGATCAATAATATGATAAGATTAAGGATAAGAAACCCAGATTTTTGACATGAACATGCATCATATATATTCAGTATACATGAGTGTGCATAATTGAATTCATATTTGTGCATAATAGTAATATATGTTTATATTGAATGTTTTAGAGGAACCCTTAGAGCTACCGATTCCAGATATTGCTGGGACTTCGAGACAATAAAGCAACAGGGAGCTTTTGTATGTAAATTAGATGGTCAATTTTGATAGTTTTTTTTTTACTTTTTTGTTGCTACTGATTTTGATCCATTGAATGATTTGCAAACCTGTCTGATTGATATGTGAATTGAATTTCAGCCATTTCTGTTGTGATTCTGTTAAGTCCTAGTTGTGGGTAAATAGGCATGCCTAGAAGGATATGCAGCTACTTCTGTGACACTTCGGTGTTGAGACTTCGGTCTCTTCTATGTCAGTCCCGTTACCTGCTTCTAGATTTAGCAGTCATCTGGTTTGTACTCTGATATCTATTTGATTTTGTCATAAACTAAATTATGTTCTGATTCTGAAGGATTTATACCCTCTTATGTTATGCAGTTCAGTTATTTTTAAACTCTATTCTGAAATGCTTTCTGACCGACTTATTGTTAAAGAAATCTTTGAATGCTTGTTGATATTGTTACATGATTCAGTGTGATGAGTTTTCAGTTTTTTAATAGAATAGTTATTACTCACTAAGCTATATGTTTAGCACGATGGATTTGCCCCGTGTAGGTTTAGAGAGACAGACGTAGGGACTAGGACAAATCAACCGCAATGGCCAAAGGAGTCTGAGTTTTGTTTTACTCAAATGTATTCTTGAGTTTGTTTTTGGACTTGTATATGATGTGTATGACTTCGAATTTTTGTTTGAAGGTTTGTAATAACCTTAATTCAGGCTGGTTTCTGAAATTATAATTTATAACATATGTTTGTTTGAGATTCTGGAAATGCATGTGTGAAATGTTTCGTATGTTTTGAAATATTTCGTATTCAGTATGTTATGTTGTTTGCGTGGCGCCCCATACCCTCCCGGGGGTATTAGGGTGCTACACCATATTTTGTGTTTGTATTAATTATTTATTATATACTGGATTGGAATTAGGTATAAATTCTATTAACCCTAACTTGAAGGGTAAAAGATATGAAATTACAGTAGTGTTAATTATGACATCTGAAATATAAAAAGTAACAACCTCATCACAAACATCATATTCCAAAAACTTAATTATTTATGATTTCACAATTATGAATCCTCCTGTAAAGTAAAATTTGTAGCTTTTAAAATAGTCTTGATAACTTACAAAATAATGATGAGTAGAATAAGAATTTAGCTTATTTTCATTAGAATTATACAAATGTATATTAATAGCACAATCTCAAACCCAAAGAGGAGTGAAACTTGGTTTCCATCCTTTCCATAACTCAAAAGATGTTTTAGATACTGATTT
>JAOTAX010000525.1:0-13626 GCA_025629825.1 Erythroxylum guanchezii
TTTCTCAATTTTTCATATTCTCACACTTTCACTCTTTATTTCTCAATTTTCAACTTCCATTTCAAATCAACTCATTCACTTTACTCTTATAACCTATACAAATCTATTTAAAACCCAAAGTTATAAAAAACAATCAATTCTTTTCTCATCAATTTTCTTAAAGCACAAAAATATCTATAACACAATACATATACAAAAACACTCATTCAATTTCATTTATTATTTCTAAATTCCACTAAAAGATCGGGGTCCAACATTATTATTGCATGCAGTGGCAATATCATTGTTGCCATATTTTGTTATCTGTCTATCCATCAATAGTTTCCTTCTTGAGATGAAATTATTTGGTAATGTTTGTTTCATTGCTCTAGCTCATCATCAGTTGGTGTTTTTGTAGAACTAAAGACTAGCCCTCTTAAGGATTGCAGAGGAATATTTTTGAAGTGAATTGAGTGCTGTCAAAGATTTCAACACAGAAGTAGTGGATCTGGTATGAAAATTGTGCATTTTATCTTATGCATTTCCAAAGAATTGTACTCTTCTCTTTTGTGGCAAAATGCCTTGTTTTGTTGTAGTGTAAACTTTTCTTTTTCTGTGAATACTATGTACGTTTTTGTACTTGATTTTGAGGAGTCCTTAGGATTGTAACCCATGACTTTAGGATACCATCTTATTTTTTTAGGATTTGTAGTGTATTAGCTACTACACACGGTCCTATTGTTGGACTATTGAGCAACTAGTTATAGCTACTCAGCATCATAAGGAATAAGTTTGAAATAATGAGATTATTGGTCACCCTTTCAACAAAAAGGTTTAAAATCCAAAGAAGTAGAGGTTTGAACATAATAGACATGTTTGATTAGTTTAATTATATGGTGCAAATTATTTTGGCTGTGGAACTATTAAACATGGTTGAGGATGTGGGGTAGATCAATTTTTTTAAAATTTGTGAGGATGTCTAAAACAAAAATAACTTTCTGAAATTTTGTCAAAATTTGAGAAGAATCGAGAAGTTGCATAGGATGACTCGAATGGGATTAGATTTAAGATGAGAGTTGCATAAATTTGTACAAACATTTGAATATCAAACTTTCCTAAATAATATATACATATGTGGAATTTTGGCATAAATTCTGGAAAGGAAGTCATGGTTACAATACCATAAGAATAAAGAGTTCACACAATCAACATGCTTTCATTTTTTACATCATGTTATTAGCCTCACTCAATGCAATTTGTTTTAGATATGGTGCTTAGTAAAGAATCAACAATATAACTTGGCCTTTTATTTTTAAGTTATTTATATGCAATAGACATAAGAAAATTACCATTATCGTTATTAATGTCAATTATAGTCTAGCGTAATGGTACTTGTGCTCAATTTAGCTACAATTATTGCAATAATTCATAACTACTTACCTTCGGCGTCCATTGTGACAATGTATAAGATCTATTCCTCCTTAAGGTTAAAAAGATATTCTATATATCATCCCCTTAATTTATATGTGAGTAAACTAAACAAAAGAAGAATTATAGTCTAATAAGTTATCGCATAACCTTTTGAATAGTGGCTAGTACGATCTTACAATAAGTGTACACAATCATGCAAGGCCACGTTATTATGCCAACTTGTTGGTTGTGTTTCATGTGTAAATTAAATTCCCACTAACATAACATAATGTTCTCATTCTTATGTTAAATTAATAGGTATTTTTTGTTCAATGGATAAGAGTTGGATGAACAGTGTTAGGGTTTCCCGTGAATACATTGATGGAGTGAGAATGTTTATGAATTTTGTGGTGCAAAAAAAGGACAAAGATTGTGAAATTTCATGCCCTTGTACTCATTGCATGAATTGTTATATGAGGTCTCAAATGAATGTTTTTGACCATTTAATGTGATTCAGCATGGACCAATCATACAGCCGCTGGGTTTTACACGGTGAAATGCCAGAATATAGATTTATCTTTAGGGAAGGAGGACTTGACGATGCAAATGTAGACATTGATGGGATGGGCAATGATATTAATGAGGGTGATGGTGATGAGGAGGATGATGGCATGCAAGATTTGTATCATGATGTGGTACTTTCTTAAATGATTATCCAATTGAAGAGGATGGAAGGAGTCATCCTATAGGTGTCAAAGATTCTATAGGGCAAGGCTTTCATGAATTGTTGAGTAAAGCAACTGAAGAGTTGTACCCCGGTTGTACAAACTTTTCAAAGTTGTCATTTTTAATAAAATTGCTTCACTTGAAAGTATACAACAAGTGGAGCAATAAGTCATTTGACATGTTACTTGCTCTGCTGAGGGATGTATTACCTAATTGTGAAACTTTGCCGAAGTCCTATTATGAAGCAAATCAATTTCTAGGGAGCCTAAGTTTGGGTTATGTGTCGATACATGCATGTAAGTACGATTGTTCCCTGTTTTGGAAAGAGTATGGGGACTTGCAAAGTTATCCCAAGTGTGGAACATCAAGATGGAGAATTAATGATAGAAGGGGTAAGAAGATACCTCATAAATTATTGTGGTACTTTCCATTAACATCTAGAATACAACGATTATTCATGTCAAGTAAGACCGCTAAACAAATGACTTGGCATAATGATAGGCCTAAAGGTGACAGTAATACCATGGTTCATCCTTCTGATGGAGAAGCTTGGAAGAACTTTGATGAGCTATATCCTGAGTTTGCCAGAGAACCACGTAATGTTAGACTAGGCTTAGCAACAGATGGATTCAATCCACATGGCAATTTGTCACTTTCATCTAGCGTGTGGCCTGTTGTTCTCTTAGCATACAATTTACCCCCTTGGATGTGTATGGATGAGTCATTTTTTATATTATCGCTGGTTATTCCAAGTCTGAAAGCGGTTGGTCAAGACATTGATGTGTATCTGAGACCACTAGTAGATGAGTTAAATAAGTTATGGGAAGATGGTTTTGATGTTTCAAAAGTAGAAAATTTTTGAATGCATACAGCTTTAGTATGGACTATCAACAACTTTCCAGCCTATGGTACTGTTTCTGGGTGGAGCACAAAAGGCTATAAAGCATGCCATGTTTATAAAAAACACACTCCTTCTTGTAAGTTAAGAAGTAAGATTGGTTACTTAGGTCATCGTCGTTTTCTTCCTTACTATCATCCATGGAGAAAAAGCAAGAAGTTTGATGGCAAGAGTGATCATCGACCTATACCTAACTTACCAGATGGAGATGATGTGGTGGAACAATTATGTTATGTGCAGAATATATGTTATGGAAAGCACCCCAGCAATAAGAGGAGAAGGAGATTAGAAGGAGAGTTTAATTGGAATAAAAAAAGCTTCTTTTTGATCTACCATATTAGCATAAGTTAAGATTAAGGCATAACCTTGATGTCAGCATATAGAAAAAGAATATTTGTGACAATATTCTTGGTACTTTGATGAATGTTGAAGGTAAAACCAAAGATACAATCAAGGCTCGACTTGATTTGGAAGATATGAATATTCTAAAAGATTTACACTTGATAAGAGCAGCTGATGGAACTATTGTGGGAAAACCTGTAGCATGCTATACAATGTCTTTCGATGAGAAGAAGAAGTTTTATGAGTTTGTAAAGCAGGTGAAGTTTCCATATGGTTACGCATCGAATATATCTAGATGTGTTAATGTTGATGAAAGGAAGATTAGAGGACTTAAGTCTCATGATTGTCATATATTGTTACAAAGCATCCTTCCATTAGGCTCACGTGGCATCTTGAATAAAGATGTGACAGGTGTTTTAATGGAGTTGGGGGACTTCTTTCGACGAATTTGTAGACGAAGTTTGAATAAGGATGACGTACAGAAGATGTGTCACGAGATTACTTTAATCTTATGCAAACTTGAGATAATATACCCATCGGCATTCTTTGATGTCATGGTACATTTGGCTATTCATTTTCCAAATGAAGCCTTACTTAGTGGACCAAATTGCGTATAGATGGATGTATCCAATTGAGAGGTATTATTTAAAATTATCCTATTACTCTTAAAAGTTAACTAAATAGTGGCCTATCTAATTATGGTTAATCATTTGTTAAGATTCCTAGGTACACTAAAGGGATTTGTTAGAAATAAAGCACATCCAGAAGGGTCAATTGCTGAAGCATATGTTGTTAAAGAGTGCACGACTTTCTGTTCAATGTATCTAAAAGGAATTGAAACCAACTTCAATGTGCCAGACCGAATCAATGATATAGTTGATGGTAGTGATATATCAGTGTTCTTCCAACAATGTAAGCCAATTGGTGCTGGCAAATTAATTGATCTTCCTAAAAATGAGCTAGAGATTGCACATTGGTACGTGCTTATGAATTGTCATGAGATTAGGTTGTTTATTGAGTAAGTTTTTCTAACCTACTGTGAAATTATGATATGTAGTAAGTTGAGATATTTCATATAATTTTGATTGAATTTTCAATGATCCATAGTGAGCACATAGATCAGTTGAGGCAACAAAGTCCATTATATGTTGACAGGAGACATAAAGAACAATTTTTTTCATGGTTTAAGCATCGGGTGACAAGAAGGTTTGAACGTGGTGTTCACTAATAACTTATTATTATTAACTAATTTTCCTTTCTTGTTATAGATGACGACATTACCTAGCTCCCGTGAAGGACATAACTTTGAGTCTTTGTATGCATTAGCATGTGGACCTCATAGTTTGGTGCAGAAGTATATTGTATGCAATAGTAATAGGATGCGATTTCGCACTGAAGCCCGTGATCTGCGTAGGATTACACAAAATAGTGGTGTTATAGTGTTAGGAAATTATGGGGAAGATAATATTACATTTGATGGGATGCTGACAGATATTATCAGGCTTGAATATGTTAGGGGTAAAAGTGTTGTTCTTTTCAAATGCAAATGGTACGATCTTGGAAATTCAAATATGAGGGTCAACGGCATTGTAAAAAGCATCAACGTTACTAAGCTTTGGTTCAAGGATGACCCATTTATTTTTACAAACCAAGCGAAGCAAGTTTTTTTGTGTGGAAGATTTGATACTCGGTTCAAATTGACGGATTGTGCAAGAATGTGAAGTTAGATGTGTGTATGATATCCCTTTGCATGGTAATGAAGAAGGTTCAAATGATGTTGAGGAGTCTAATGAAGTTCCAGTGGAAGTCAAGGAATGTTCCTTAGAATGTTTAGATCGAAATGATATTGCATTTGATGTAATAAATAATGTTGTATTGAATTCCGAGCAACGTTTGTATGACAGTTTGGATGACTTAGAGACAAGCAGTATTGATAATGAATGTGATATTGTATTTGAAGAGTCGACCGACGACGAAGATGAATAAATTCTTATTATGCAATTGAACCTTTATTGTGTGCTATTGTTGGGCTATGATCTTGTATCCTATTGTTTAGCAACTATTAATTTAATAAATCGACGCAAGATAATAGCCTGTGTTTATGAGTATTTTAATGTTGGGTATGAAGCTAAGATAGTTGCATTCGACACTATCAAATAATGCATCATGATACACATATGTGTGTGTAACGTGTAAATTGCAAACTTGGTTGTGTTGTCATTTGTGAAAAATGAAAGGTGAATAATTTTGTTGCTTTGGAATACATTTATATGAGCGGATGCCAATGTTGATTGATATACAGTATTCTTACCTTCAAATTCCTTGAACTGACCAACTGCATACTCATCAATAGCATCAACCGTGTAGAACACTTCATAACCTTTATTCTTTAACTTCTCAACGAACTTATCTGTAGTGTGCAATGTATACGTCCTCTTTATCTGCTTTCCTACATCATATAATTGGACTATCCCTTTAATTCTATTTGTAGATCAAAGTTAAATGCCACCAATATTTATTTCACTCATATAAATGTTAATATAGCTGCACTTTATGTTTATGAATTTTGTTCCTATAGCCCTCTATCCGTAACTATTGATAAATTTAACAGTGCAAATTACTGTTACATTTCAGGTATTTTTGCCTAAAAGTTCGAAAGATCCTTCAATTCTGGTGTCATTTCTTATGGCGCAATATCTAAAGGTAATTATGTTGCTTTAAAATTCTTTAGGTGTTTCCACATTATCTATTAACTGTAATGGAAAATGAAGTTGTGGACACATGTTACATAACCTAGGTGCTAAGAAGGTGATTATTTGTTACTAAATAGTCCAACTTTATTATAAATAAGCATTGACTCTAAAAGAGGTATTAGTCTTTCTTACCCTTCTCTACATTACTTGTGACATCTAGTTTGTGAACACTTCTGGTGACAATTTTCAATTTTCATGTGCTTTAGAATAACTCTAAGGCTCTTACATTGTACCTCAGTAAGTTGCTCCTGCCTAATTTCCCTTTAGAGAAATTACCATACATTCTTTAGTCTCTAAAGATCCCCTTTAATTTGAAAACATAGTCTTGAGTTGATGTGGTAACCTAAAAATATGCAATCACTAGCTAAGTACATCCTTTAACTTAAGCAACTATTCTCTAATCCCCTACTTAAGTTCCACAAGACAATTTGAATAGGTTTTACAAATCCCTGGAGAACTCTCCTATTATTCTCCTTCCATGTAATGAAAACATATAAGCTAAAACCTATCTTCAACCTTGCTTTTTCAGTTCTAGAAATAGTATGATTATTATGCAGCCAGAACAATAACTCTGTAAAATTTCCTAAACCCCTCTCTAAATGATCAAGGCCTCTCTGCATTTAAAGAACATATGCTTAATTGACTCAAGCTCCCCCTCACATAACTTTCATCTATTAATTTAAAGTAATCTTGATTTTCAAATAATTAAATAAAAATTTTCATTTGCATAGGATTAGGTCCTGTAACAATTTTTTAACTTTGTGTTCGCTTGCAAATAGGTGAATATATTTAGCTAGATGATGTTCTTACTTGAATCCATGATTTAAGTATCGACTAAGTATTCACAAAAAATATAAAACAAAAGGATGATGTTTGTTGTGAAATGAATAGGTTTGACCTCAAGAAGAAAGCCATAGGACCAACGACATGCCCGCTTTTACATGGCTCCACTCACTTTCCTTTAGATAATTTGTTGTGAAATGAATAGGTTTCTCATGGAATGATACTGATATCTATCGTACAGCTTGGGGTCAAAAGAGAAATGTATACAATGGCTAATGCTTGAGATATGATATTGTTTGGGATAATTTGAACAAGTAGCCACCTTGAAACAAACATGATAATTAATGTTGATGAGGGTATTGACTAGCAAACAAATCATAGCAAACCCATTTGTAGATGCGACAAATCAACCGAAATTCAAGCCTCGAATCTTGCTAAAACTATTGATTAGAAATAGGGAGACCAATTAGCACCTTAGAATTCTATAGATCCATTGGTAAGAACTGAAATTCAGTTTGCTTTTAGTTAACTTGCTTACAAAAATTTTGACAATATAATCATTATCCCAGCTATTTTTTATTACTTCCATTAGGTGATTTTGAACTTAGGAGGTCAGTACACCATCACCCCATTGCTTCCTAGCTAGTTATTTAGAAAAGGGACCAAACCTTACAGTGTCATTAACCATTGCATTTGTATCTCCATGTGAAAAATGGGAGAATTGACCAATCCATATTCTGTCATTAACTGCTAGAGCCACCTTACATGTTAGTCCATGTGAGTTTTTTTCCAAGTAAATCAGGTACTAAAGCTAGCACATCACATATCCATTTATAGAGCATGATGAAAGTTATGTAATTTTTCACCAAAAACCACAGATGCTCTTCCCTTCCCTCTGGGACCAAATCAGTAGCAATTTCCCTGTTTCATTGTCTTCCCATCTCAAGTGTATAAGATGGAGTTTTAAGCCAAAAGAAAGCTACTAAATGAGTCTAGTAGACGTTTTATCATGATTCAGTGGACTCCTATATCTTTAGTAATCAGGCCTGTCGAGTTTTTTATGTTGGTTCTTTTTTGATGCATAATTAAAGTCGCTGCTTGACAGATGTTGGACTTGAATATGGGTTTGAATTGTCTCCCAACTAGAATTATATGCATATATCAACCTGAAATCATTGAGACTTTTCCATCATGATGGATTTATAGTTTTATACACCAGAAATAGTAGCAGAATGGAAATAGTGATTACAATACCTTGTTCTTGGATGTGTTTCTTCAATTTGAAAAGAAAGATAGTGATACTACAGACTGACATTCAAGTTTCTGCCATATTCTTTAAGGTGAATTTGTAATGCATGCTTGTGCAGGGTCAATGTTTGTCTTTTGGATTTAACAGTAAAGGTTAGATTAGTTAGGGTGCTGGTATTTATACTTGAATTTGTTAGTTAATTAGAAGTTAGACTAAATAAATATGGATTCATAGAGAGAGAAAAAGAGAAGGCATTAATGGGCATGCATAATAATTGATGAATGAAAATCTGGACTCTGTTTTGCTGGATCAAAAGTATAAGGGCATGTGAACATTATGGTTTTATTTATCTCTTTTCATGAATCTGTTATTACAACAAGAACTCGTATTCTCGAAAGAAAGTTGGATACTTATAGGGGTTATTACCATTAAGAAGAATTTTTATGTTTGCAGATCATTAGGTATGTCTCTAATATGTTAAGCTTGATCCAGAGTCTGTAGGGGGTTATGAGTAGGAGCTCAATTACTCTATAATAGTTTTGCTTGTGTATTATTTTGTTGAAGATATTGGAGAAATGAATTTAGCATTATGATACAAGTGATATAAGAATTTGTTATGATGCAAATAAATGAAGATATTTCTGGCTGCTGTTTATGGATACATATTATTTTTGCAGATATATTAATTTCAATAGACATCTTCAGAAACATTGAAAGGTAATTGTTTTGCAGATATATTTCAATGATCTTCTAAACTTTAGATTTAGAGATTTATACGAATTGATATATAGCAATGGGTTGATGTACACTGTTTTAAGACATTAGAGGAAGACTTGATTTATGGTAAACTTGAATTTATTTATTTGAATCTTAACTGTGCTTCACTCTAGAGCAAAGTCCTTAGCATTTGAATGGAAAGCCCTTACTACTTTAAAGATGAAAGTTGAGTGTCAGTTGATAAACAAAGCTTGAAACAAATCTCCATTTGGGCTGATTAACTTCTCATTATCAATATGATGCAAGTGTTTGTACATTTGGTAGAAGGATTCCTTACCTGAGATTCAGGAGCTCACCCATGACTTGCCCTTTTCCTTTACTCTTAACCTATTTGCTCAACTTTTCCAGATAAAGCCAATACACAGTAGACAAGTTTTTATAATAGTGAGTGAAAATTAACAGTAGACAATTACCTCTATACAAAGTAGATAATTACCTCTATAATTGGAGCACCAAATTAGCATCTGCATTGACTTTCAAACCTACTGATATTCAAGTATTGTCTAAAGGGGACTGTAATGAACCAATCCCATTAATTGACTTTGTCTTAGATACCATATGAGTTCATAGCTGCACTTTCTTACATTGATTGTCCAACTTCGATATCCAATGTGTTTATCATATGAATCTGTTTTGGTGAACTCTTCAATGTTGGCAAACTTTGTGTTTTGTAAATTTATCGTACTTTAGTACATTTCCTTAATGATAGAATATGTATACCCTTATAAATGACAGAACATGTACATTTCCTTATTTACTCACTTCAACCCTCCTGCATATGCTTTAGTACATTTCCTTATAAATGATAGAACATGTATACCCTTATAAATGATAGAACATGTACATTTCCTTATTTTGGTTCACTGTCGTTTTAGATGCTAATCATCTCCATTGTGTTTACAAAAGAGGCACATAGTGGCATAGGACTTACATATGAGTACTATAAACTGAAAATAGGGGTTGCTGTAACTTTGAATTAAGAGTGAAATTACAAAGTGCAATGAAAGTAAATGAAACATCTAGGAATTGAAACAAACATATAAATCAAAATAATAGGTTTCTAGAAGTCACTTGTAGTGTTTAGGAATTTAATTCTTCAACATTATGAATTTAGCCATAATTTGATCAGATCCAATTGCCATCCAAACCTTCAACTACTATAACTACTATACTTTGTTGGATTTGAAAAGATTCGTTGGGGACGAGAAACAAGAATTTTGAATCATTTATTGAGAGCATATCAGTTTTTGCTGTTTTCTTTAAATATGGTTTATGCATATATACTTTGAAATCTAATGTCAAATTGAATGCAGGTGATTCATATGGGACCTGGTCACACTAAGAAGAAGAATAAGGCTACACTAAGCAGCTTCGTATCGACATAACTGCAGTCACGATACTGTCAACTTCTTGGAAGCGTAGCTAATGAGCCATTTGCTCGTACACAGCCACAAAATCAAACACCTGCACTTTGTGAGCCTCCTCCAACACCAAGAGAAGTCACATATATGCCTATTACTCTTCCTAGAGATAGGTATAAACAAATTATGAATATGTGATGCAATATTAGTTCTCCATCCACTTCTCAAGAGATGCCTCCAGCTTCTGATTATCAGACACCAGTAAATCAGACTATTATTCCCATTATGGGCTCTTCTTCTGCAAGCACTACAGGTTTGATCTTTCACATCACATTGGTGAAATTTATTAAGTGTAATTATTTTGCTTATCTAACCAATTAAGAGTATGTTATATGCTGATTATAAATTATTCCTTTGCCATTTTAGGATCCACGACTAACCCAAAAAAAAAACAAGGAGTGTCACAAAAAGACACGGATTGGCAAAGGTTAACAAGGCGATAGGTAAGAGATTGGAAATAGAGATCTCCCCTGCTGAAGGACGACCAACCAACTCCATACAATCTGCCAAATTCTCGAGTGAGCTTGGTGTGGTATCCCGAACTTCCTTACCTGTAAGAACAAAATGAAAAAACGTTACTAATGAGAAGTTGGACATTGCATTTGATAAGTTAGACGTAAGTATTATAAACCTATCTAATTTGTAAGTGTTTTCCATATGCCTAAAGCTTTGACCAATAATTTATACTTTTTTGTAGTAAAAGTTGGAAGTGAAGGGATTGAGGACTGACAACGACGTACATGTTGTTGTGAAGGAGTTTTTGGCTTTAAGGTCTAAAGATCAAAGATATAGTTTAAAAAAGCATTTTACCAAGCATGGAAAGGATATTAAGCCGCATAATGTCACAGTGCTAGAGTGGATGGATTTATGTGAATATTGGGAGCAATCAGCTACAAAGGTTAGTTTATTTGATCAAAAAACTTAATTTCACTACTTTTTTTACAACTGATTATATTTTAGTATTTATGAATTGTGATTTATAGATTTTATAATAGATTTTGTTACGTGAACGGTTAGGAAAAAAAGTCAAAAAAGAAAATTTGGCTAGGAGTCAGATCAAATGTCAACCAAACTCTAGCTCCAAGGCCTTTGTAGCGATACGACATGAGATTGTGAGTTATTATCTTTTTAATTATATATTGACATTTCAATTTTTATAATAAATATTGCTATTTATATATTTCTATACAACGAAGTGACAGAGATGGAGAAGAGTATGACCGGACGAAGTTATGGTATCACACTCATTATGATGAAAGTAAAGGTCAATGGACAACTACCGAATGCAAAGAAAAATGGGTAAGTACATAGTTCATTTACAAAAATTTCTTAAATGAGACTGTGTATGTAATTAATTCTTTACTTTTTCAAGACTTAATGTGTCACGAATTGACACATTCAGCAGAACAAGGTCATGCAATTATAGTGGATGAAGTGTGCGACAAAGTCTTGGGCATTAGATCAGCTTACATTGTTGGCGTGGGAATGGGGCCTCAACCACAAGGGAAGACTTCAGTCAGAAAGAAAATTCAAGAAAAATTAGAGGAGTCGAAGAAGGTTAATCAAGGGTTACAGTCTAAAGTCGATGAATTGACCAAAAAATTTGAAGAAATGTAGGATAAATTAACTACCGAAGTCGAACAACAAAAAAAGGTCTTGAAACTTTTATGTCCTACACATAATATTCGTTTAGATTAGATAAGTACTCATATTGATATATTAAACACTTATGACATAATGTTTATATTAATTACTCTATTATGACATGTTTGGGAATTACAATTAAATAATTCATTGTCTACATGTATTAAATTCTTGTTATACATGATTAATTATTCGCAAATTGATGATATACTCAACAAATTAAAGAATTATTAAATAAATAAATTCCATAAATAATATTAAGTTGTTATTAAATAAATAATATTTAATAAAAAAATTCAAAAATTAATGATTAAATCAGAATAATAATTAAATTAAAATTATTTTCAGACTATTGAAACTAAATAAAAGAAAAAATAATAATTAAAATTTAAATCCATATTCAGATTTAAAGAAAAAATTCAAATTAAAATTTAATTATTCTCAAAAAAATTTATTTTCGGACGAATGAAAATTTTTGATTATTTAAAATTGAAAATTAATTAAAATAAAATTATTTTCAGAGATTTATACAAATTAATTTACTAACAATTTGCGAAGGAAGACGATTGTCACCTATTCTGTGACGTTTTCTAAACATCGCAGATAGCTTCACGATTTCCATGACGTTATTTATAAACGTCACGGAAACTATTACAATCCGCGATGTTTTCTTTAGACGTCGCCGATTACATGACCATTTCATGAAGTTTTCCAAAACGTTGGTGAATCTGTAGGTTGTCCGTGACATTTTCCATAAAATGTCGCTGAAACCATTTCCCTACACCACCTTTAACTACGTTTTTTGTGACGTTTTTAAAAACGTCACAAAAAGCATTCTACGACATTTATTGACAATTTGCGACGTTTTAAAAATGTCGTAGAAGGGGTATTTTTCTTGTAGTGCAAATACGCCAACTTCCCAACATTGCCTCCGACCATGTTCACAATGTTGAGCTCCATGAAGGTGATTGGGAGATTGTCCGCTCTGTTAAGGCTTGGAATTATACCCTAGGTAACAGAGGACCATCCACAATATTATTTAATTACTATATGACTTTTTTTATATTATTCTCTATCCTTACCAAGAAGTTTCTATCACGTGAGTCCTTAATCTTTTAAAAATAAATGTAGAACTAATTATTATTAATTTAACTTGGAAAACAACAAGAATAATTCTCGGTTTAATCCTAACCGAGGTAATGCAATGCCCCCATATTTGACTTTAAGAGTGTTAAATGTTAAAATTTAAATTTTCACTAAAAAAACAAACAACTTTTGTAATAATTTTGGTGTCAAACAATGAGAAAACTTTTTTTTTGATAAATCAGAAAAATATTCATAGAAAAGAAAAATATGTACAAAACGTTTGTTTATAAGTGCCACTGGTAGGGATGGCAGTGGGTTTTCAACCCAATTAATATCCACACTACCCGACCCAATGGATTTGAATATGGGTAGTAAATCGTAAAAACCGATGGATATGGATATGGATATGGGTTGAGTAATAAAAAATGGATATGGATATGGGTAGAGTAAAACCCGAACCATGGATACCCATATCCTACCAGTTTTTTATTAACTCTATTTTTTCTATTTTTTCTTGAATATTTATAGTTAAATATAATAAAATATTAATATTTTATA
>JAOTAX010000696.1:0-13604 GCA_025629825.1 Erythroxylum guanchezii
ACGAGTATTACTATTTAACTAATTTGGTCTCCGTGGGATCGATATTTTTACTACTTGACGATAGAAACGTGCACTTGTGTTCATCACCAACAGTAGGACAGAAGGTGATTGGAAATATTCAAACCACTTTTGATTACCAAATGCCCAATCTATCCGTTCTAATAGTCTCCTTCTTGATCATGTATATCTAAGACCATTGAATCCTAGATCCACAATATTACAATGCTCGATTTATTCACAAAAGAGGGGACAAGGAGAGGATCACAGAACTGATGCACCTTTTTTATCGTCACCATATAAGCGAGCATTAAAATCACTAGCAAGAAGCCAAAGGAAAGAGTTAACATCATAATTTAGTTTAGAGAGAATAGGCCATAAGTTTGCTCTAGTGGCAGCCACATGGCTAGCATAAATAGCAGTGAAAAAGGACCATTCTCTAGCACCCCATGATACTTTTATGTCAACAAATTGGGGATGATTAGCAATGAACGAGATTGCAATACATTCTTTCCAGCGAATCCAAATGCGCCCGTGAAACCCACAGACCTCCACTCAATGAGAGAAAGGAAAATCCATTTTAGCTATAACATCATCAGCAACGTAGCCACTTATTTTAGACTCCACTAAAACCACCATACTAGGATTATATGTCTTAACATACTGTTTAAAAATTTTCATGAACTTGGCATTCCCTGCACCACGACAGTTCCAAACAAAAAAGTTTTGTGTCATGATCCCTATAAAATGAAAGAGAGAGCACCAACCTATATTCCTGAGGAGGCGTCTCCTCCACCATCTCCATACCCTTATCACATTCCTCCCCTTCTTCTACATCTTGTGAGAGATCTAAATCATTAAAGAACCTTTGCTTGAGGACCTTTGAGATCTTTGTTGTTGGTTTCGTCACACGGCAACTCCTCCTCCTCATCAATTTGGTTAATGCGCCAATGCCCCTCTTATTACGTAAATTAGGAGGTCTGTCCATTTCCTTTGTCCGCTCCTCCCGTATAGCTATCCAATTAGTAGGTATCTCCATGTTATTTTCGTATTTTTTAATGCCCTCATGAAGTTCCCTTATTGTAACTGTTGTATGCTTGTTGGGGTCCAGTTTAGTAGGTTAATGAATAATCTCAAAGAGGTTGTGTATCCTCCGAGCTTAGTGATTGAATAACCAGTGGCTTGGAAAGTTGTCCCTTTTCAGACTTTGATCGGGCCTTATAAGTGTCCTTGGCAGGCAATTGCATTTCATTGTTTTTCGAGACAACACTTTTATTATTCCCTTTTGCATTGCTTGCTTTCCCCTTTGGTCCACTTGTATTTCGCTGATTATTTCTATTCCTGATAGAGGTCTTATTTAGTTTCTTATTAAACTGAACAGAACCTCTCCCTTAGGCTTCCTTATTAATTGTCTCACGATTTATTACCACACTAACATCATCACCATTATTTCCTATATTTTCCTCCCCACAAGCAGGATCTTCCAGTTTAGTTAAAAAATTGAAACACGAACCAGATCCTCCTTTCCCTTTAGCCCCTAACTTTCACTCCATATGGTACTTAAAGACTTATTTTTTGTACCAGAATATGGGCCATATCTCCTGTAATTTCGCTTTACGCGATTCGGTGCGTGCATCCACGAGCCAAAGAAAGCCTTATAGGGCTTATTCAGATCTCCTCCTCCTTGGGTCTCCCTAATAATCCTGGTTGTTTTCATTGCTGGTTCTGGTTGAATAATGTTAGTAGAACATGCATCATAAATATGGCCATACTTACAACAAGTAAAACAAATTTTAGGTAGCCTTTCATATTCAACAGATTGTGTACGACCATCAATTTTAATTCTAGAGATCAATGGCTTGGTGAGGTCTATTTCTACTACAAGACGATCAAATTTACCTTGATCCTCGTGGACGTATTGTAATCAATACAAATCACACGCCCAATCATTTAGCCAATGGCCCGAATCACGTTTTTATGATAATACTAAAGAGGCATGCCAGGAAATCTGACCTATGCTATAATGGCTTTTTGGATAACATCTGCAATAGAAAAAGCAGGATTCCATGGTTGAACTATTAGATAGGTACCCCGAACTATCCAAGGACATGCACACAATTGTTGTACAATTGAAACTTTACCAAAAAGTAGTGGTTTTCTAGGTCTATCACCTTATAACTCCCTTTTGGTTGCCATAAGGCTTGGATTCGTGTTTGCAGACTTTGAAAACCTAAGTAACCTCCCAATAACCACACAACCACAGTCTATTGTATAGAGTCGGCCATTGCATGCTTAATTTATTCAGAGAAATTAATGGAAGGAATGGCTTCCTTAATAATCTCGACATCTTCCTCCGTCAAATAAATTATAGGAGCCTCATACAAATTGAAGTTGATTTCTCCCGTAGACTGGGATATAAGTTTATCTTTGAATGGAGTTGGTTTAGCCCCCTCTGTCTCTCCCATCTCGACATCATCTAGATCTCGAAATTGGACTCTTTTGGTTGAACGTTCATTGTTTGGGTCTGGAGCTATTCGTTTCGAAAGAGAATTTTAGTTATCGTCCATTTTTACGTTTTGATTAGCCGTTCTTTAACGACCTTTTGACGCTTGGTCTTGGAACCCTGTATGTGAAATTGATACAATATGATCAGCTATAGGAAATTGCGCATAGTTCCTTCCTTTGCTGCTGGTTTCAGCAATCCCATCAATGAACTGATAAATAGACCACGACCATATGTGATTCGTTGATAGAAAAGTAAAGTCATAACAAAAAGCCTCCAATGAGCTCATAATTTAAGTTTACATGTCTTTGCTACCTTATTGAGTGCATTACTTAATGACCAAAAGTGCAATTTAGCTCTCAATGTTTACACTTAAATCTAACTTAGATCTTAATGTTTTGGAACATTCAAAATGAACCATAACATTTAGAAAATGTTCAAAACAGTCATGATTGGACTGAACAATTGACAGAGTTAAGCCTCTGTAAATTAAATACTGACATAGACTTTTTAGGAAAAAATTTGAAAAAGTGGGACCTGCATAAAGATTATGTCATCTCTTAATGTTATGATAATTCCATTAATGGTGGTTTCTTGCTCCTGAATGTTCATTTTCTTGAAGATTCTTGCAAGAATGCCATAAATGTAGCGTCTTTTAGGATTGGAAAAGGCTAAAGATTTGATCTTTAATCGTTTCGACAAGTTTAAATGAGCTAAAGTTTTGGTCTTTTCTTGATACTTTTTTATAGTCTATAGGTTCCATATTTGTAGGTGTTTATGGTGCTACTTTCACATTCTTCAACAGATGTGAAAACCTAGTTTGGCGAGGTCTTCTTACAAATGCAAGAAGTCCTAGACTCAACAGTATAGGTTTCGAGCTTCAAAAGGACACTTTCTTTCTTTTATAGCACCAATAGGCTAGTCGATTCGATTTTGGGCTCGTACAAGTTGCAAACTCGACGATTCTAGTTCTAGGTCTTTCCTGACCGAAGACTGTGGTTCTAGCCAAGTAGAATGCAATAGGTTAGGAGCATCCCCATCAGCAATGCTCGCTGAGTTGATCAAGATAGGTTGCCTGCATAATAACACAAAGTAAGGAACAATTTTCCATATAGATATAAAAGTTAATCGTTCTTGTCAAGTATTATTTCTGATCGAGATAGTGTGGTCAAAGCACCTGAGTTTTCTGATCAAAGTTTTTGCTAATATAAGCTTTTGTAAGCCAAATAGGAAGTCTAAAAGTAGCCAACTTGTCCAATATAACTCTCATAAGAGGAAGATTAGGCTTGGAAAACCAAATCCCATTCATTGAGACTCCTTTATCTTTAAGTTCTTTGATCCTTGCAATATATGTGACTGTGGTATAATTAGAATCATTACAAGTCTTAAACACATTGTACTCATTTAAGAATAAGGTTGCTAAAGGGCCTAATTTTTGTGTTGTCAATTAGAATTGAAGAGTTGCATTAAGACCGAGTCGTTGCTCATATAAATCGAAATGCAACATTTCAACATCCCAATGTATGAAATGTTATTTATACTTATTCATCAAGCTTTTTATTTGTGCATTCATTGTTGATTTCAGGGTAGTCCTTATAAGACTTTTCACCCATACTGGATTATATCTGGGGTTTTCCCAGAATATATTGTGCCCTCTAGAAACTATTATGTTAGCTTGAAAAAATTCTAACAGTTTATTTGATATGACGTAATTGATCTTCCTTTGTTCAGGCTTTGTAGCATACCATTTCAACTTTATAGCATCCCCGTTGGTGACACTCGCTGAGTTCACACTTAGGACAAGAGAGCAGGACTTTATTAAAATTTTTAAAAAAATCCATGTCAGCATTTAACTGATGGAGACTTAATTCCAATCAGTTGTCTTGTCCAGTCAGGGGCTGTTTTTAACATTTTCCCAATGTCATGATTCATTTTAAACACTCTGAAACGTTAGGGTCCAACTCAGAGTTTAGTGTAAACATTAGGGGCTAAATTGCTCTTTTGGCCTTAATTAATAGTGAACCATCCCATATTTTCTATAGAGTTAGGGACTTGAATGGAAGCCTTTACAAGGTTGATTAAAAGCAATATCTCTTCCATCCCCAAATTTAAATTCCATACTAGATGTATAAAATTAGATTAATGTTATTCTTTGTTGTAGATGATTTAATTCTATTTTTAAAAGCTTATAACTCCTTGATTAGTCTTGTTATGGCTTTATTAAATGTATTTAAAAAGATGCCAGGATTAGAGATCAACAGAAATAAAAGTCATGTTTATCTTAGCGAGTACATAATTAACTAAAGGACAGCTTAGTGTTAGACCCCTAAGTCGTAATAGCATAATCGTGCGGGCATTGGTGAGCCTTAACCAATGTTTGACACGTGGAACAATGGAACAAGGCAAAGACTTACAAGGAGGCAAGGAAGAAAAGGGGCATTGTCAAGCGTTGGCATGCATTGGTACACATTGGCGGAAATCTTCAACGAGATACAAGATTCGAATGTGAGGCCAAAAGAAGCTTGAGATGGACATCAAGTGGAAGGTTAGCAGGATCACACGCTTGACAGGAATATGCAAGAGTTCCAAGATAAATTAGTAAGTACATCAAGCATGGCGTGAGTTTTGGGAGAGTTGACGATCTGTACGAGTTGACTTGGCTAAAGTTGGGTTCTTGATGGACTACGGACTTAGTGTGTGGTCAAATGGACGGACCATGGCTAATGGAGTTAGCATAGAAAAGCATTGGATGGATCAATGTGCTATTAGCTTGGATGACTCATCAACAACGGATAGAGATGAGGAGATCTTGGATGATGTGGCAGATAAGATCACAGTTGGTGAAAATCAGCTCTAAGAGATAAAGATCATGTGGAAGGATCATCTGAAAATAGAGGAGATCTTCGTGGATATGGATAGATCATTCCTACATAAATGTAATCTTTTATCTTGTTATTATGATGTAGTTTAATCCTATTAGATATAGTCTTAATTGGATGGGGATGTCATTCTATTGGTTAGTGTGATGTAAGCTGATAAGGATAAGAGAGGGTAAGATTATGATCTTAGCTAGTAGAGTTTTATTAGGATTCTAATTTAGTCATCTAGAGGTGCCTATAAATAACTCATTTGAGCCTTACTATTGAAATATGATGAGAATGGGAGACTGAAAGCGCATGTCGAGTATGCTGCAAAATTTACCTGACTCTGCAAGCTAAAATTTGTAGTTAGGGTGAGTCGAGATCGAATCTATAAGGAATACTTGGTTAATTTCCGTAACGAAAGTTAATTGATGTAAGGAAAATATAAAAGGGGTTTTGGATTTTAAGCAATTTAGAAATTAAAGTAAAAGTAAACTATCAAAAACAAATTAAAACAAGCAATCCAAAATGATTAATCTGTCGAATATATGTAAGGTTCAGTTCTAGGTTCAATCTCGGCAGCATATTTCATCATCTTAACGTCTTTACAACTCTCTTCTCATTATCAATCTAAGATAAATAGAATGTTATCCTAATCTCGGTTTTCCCTTAGGTTTTGTTTAATCAAGAAATGATCATTAATTAAACCTAACTACCAAATAACCTAGGACACAATCTCTAGGTTTAATTTGGCAGTCGCATTACGAAGTGAAAAACGATCAATATAAGCAGTAACCTCACATGTTCAGGTTATCTAACCTAATTCATGTTGTTCCTAATGATATTAGATCATTGGATGCTACTCACAAACATCAAAAGTAATGATTACGAATTACATTCAATGTTTTAGCAATAGGTTCGAAATGAAAACAATCAAAATAACGTATTAAGATCATTCATCCCAAAACCTAATCAAATCAACACCAATAACACAACAATCTGAAAAGAAATTACAACCTTAAAATGATAAAAATAGTTTAATTGTAACTTGGCGTCGATATTCCCGTTGAATTGGCATCAAGAAGCTATCCTTACATCTCCATTTTCATGCTCTAAGCGTGAGCCATCTTCTTCATGCTTGGGTGGTGAAAAAATGAAGGAAAACCTAGTGCCTTCACTCTATTCCACGCTACTGCTCTCTTCACTCTTTACTACTGTTCATGTGATGTGACAAATAAACATAGTTGGTCCATCTCACTATTCACGTCTCCCTCTTGTTTCTGCGGCTCCTCTACATTTTTTGTTTTAGCTGTGCAATTTGTTGCTTGGCGTGGACTACTGCGTTGCATTTTTTAGGTCCTCCAAACGTCCAACGTGCTGCATTTTGATACTCCTTAGTGTTGTCCTCCTTAACACCATGCTACCTTTTTATTTTCTTTTAACCCATGCATATACCAAGCCCTTATACCAAACGTTTACGCTTTGGGCTGAATGGTGTTGTCTGTTTTGGCTTCCTTCACTGCACCTTGGATTGTCGTTTTGCTCCATTATTTCCCATGAAATTGACGTTGCATGGGATTGTCCCATCTGTTGGCTTCCATCTTTATTTCACCATGATTCCAAGATGCTTTCCATTAAATTCACTTTATTAAATTAGCATTATTGTATGCAAAAACATGAAATTTCCATCCACAGTAGCCGTGAGCTATATTGCTTCATCATCTTAATTTTCCTACCTTTACTTGCTCTGATATTTATCATTCTTACTCCTTGAAGACAAGTGAGTGTGATTCTTTAGAAAATGACCCAAATATAGTGCTTTCGACTCACTTTAACTTCTTTACTTTTGAATTGTCCCTAAAATCACATATGAGTCAATATGAGTATCTTAAGCAATTTTATGTCATTAATCACTAAGTGTTATGAAATAATTAAACAATCAATTAAGCACATATTAGAGACACTTAAAGATTGAGAGAGTATTCATTTGTATACTTTAAGGGAAGTAATAAAGGTTGGCTATTTAGCTATATCTATTTCTCGTGTTCTTTTGTTGCCATGATTATTTAGTTCTTTCATAGTTTTCTTGTAAGGGTATGAGAGTGAAACATTACAAGGGTTGTGAGGCATTCAAGAACAAGTAGGTTGGTCGACATTCATAAGACGAGGCTGAATCTTGCTTTAACGCAGCTAAGTGAGATTGTCGGGCAAAAGGATTGACGCATCTTATAGGAAAAGTTTGTTTTTGAAGGAAAACCTTTGTAACAACAGGTATCATAGCCAAATTTGGATATGGTAGGAGGCAACAATTTGACAGAACGTGTCAACCGAATGGAGGCACTCATTGGGTCGATTCCTCAAGGGGAGGAGGAGGAGGTCATTTCTTACAACACTCGATTTGAGATGTTGGAGGCGTGAATCTAACAGTTGCAGCAATAAATAGCGAAGTTGATGAAGGCACAAGAGGAGTCTAGATTCGAGGTGGCGATCCTAAGGCGTGTCGTTGTAACACAGGAGGTTGGACAAGTATAAAGCACTTTGGTAAAGGTGCGAGAGTCACAAGTTTTCGACAACAGGAAAAGTGCAAGGAGCTCAAAAAATTCTTTTGGAATATGGAGCAGTACTTTACAACGGTAAAGGTAGTTGACTCAGAGAAGGTTATCGGTAATGTACCTATTGGAGGATACAAAGTTGTGGTAGAGAACAAGAACCTCCAATGACATCAATGCGAGTAGACTCTCATTGACACTTGGGAGAAGATAAAGAATGAGCTAACAGATAAGTTCCTCCTTAATAACACTTTATGGCTCATGAAAGAAGCTTCAAAGAGGTTGAAGTAAGACGACTCGATGCGGGAGTATAAGAGGAAATTCACATCTTTGAGGTTGGATGTACATAACATGTCGGAGGAGGACAAGTTGTTCAACTTCATAAGCGGCTTGTAAGGTTAGACATAAGTGGAGCTTCAAAGGCAGAACCTGAAGGACCTTCCAAGCACGATAGCAGCTACGGATGCCTTAGTGGATCTCCAAATGCCACCATCGATTCGAACTAGCTACAAGAGAAAGAAGAGTGGTGGGACACAGAATGCCTCAAAGAAAGGCAAGGAGAAGGGGGTGAATCTTCCCAAGGTAAGAAACAATCAAAATGGGATATTGCTTGTTTCATTTATGAAGGGCCATATTTTGTTCGAGGATGCCTAAGATGGAATGTGGGTGAGGAGCAAGTAAATACCATGGTAGTAAAGGATTAAGTAGAGGGAGAGGACTTGACGGAAGAAGTCTACCTTGATAATGTTGCTATATTAGGCACAACAGGCCTTGTGAAGGAGCATTTAAATAAAAGCAAGCAGAAACTCGATCAGAGGGGATATGGTATGTAGGAACTGTGCTAATAGCTAAGGAGTCTTCGAGGAAACCACATTCAGAGGAGCGTCCATAAATTATTTTAACAAGGGAGTCGATTTCTTCTGGTGGGGGTGGTTTGTTAGACCCCTAAGTAGAAATAGCATAATCATATGGGCATTGGTGATCCTTAACTAGTGTTCGACACGTAAAACAACAGAACAAAGCAAAGACATGCGAGGAGGAAATGACGAAAAGGGGCAATGTCAAGCGTTCGCATGTATTGATGCACATTGGCAGAAATCTTCAATGAGATGTAAGATTCAGATGTGAGACCAAAAGAAGGCTTGAGATGGATGGAAGGTTAGCTAGATCACATGTATGACGGGAATATGCGAGAGTTTCGAGGTAATTTAGTAAGTAGATCAATCATGGTGTGAGTTTTAGGAGAGTTTCGAACTTTGTACGAGCTGACTTGGCTAAGGTTAGGTTCTTGATGGACTAAGGACTTAGCGTGTGCTCAAATGGACGAACCATGGCTAATAGAATTGGGATGGGAAAGCATTGGATGGACTAGTGTGCTATTGGCTTGGATGACTCATCATCAATAGATAAAGATGAGGAGATTTTGGATGATGTGGCAGATAAGATCACACTGGATGAACATCAGCTCTAAAAGATAAAGATCATGTGGAAGGATCATCTAAAGATAGAGGAGATCTTCGTGGATATAGATAGATCATTCCTAGATAGGTGTAATTTTTTATCTTGTTATTGTAATGTAGTTTAATCCTATTAGATAGAGTCCTAATTAGATGGCCATGTCATTCTATTGGTTAGTGTGATGTAATCTGATAAGGATAAGATTATGATCTTAGCTATTAGAGTTCTATTAGGATTCTAACTTGGTCATCTAGAGGTGCCTATGAATAGCTCATTTAAGCCTTGCTCTTGAAATATGATGAGTGTGGGAGACACTTAGGGATTGAGAGAGTATTCTTTGTATATTTCGAAGGAAGTAATAAAGGTTGGCTTTTTAGTTGTATCTCTTTCTCGTGTTCTTTTGTTG
Source organism: Erythroxylum guanchezii (assembly GCA_025629825.1). Lineage (NCBI taxonomy): Eukaryota > Viridiplantae > Streptophyta > Magnoliopsida > Malpighiales > Erythroxylaceae > Erythroxylum > Erythroxylum guanchezii. The sequence goes on from JAOTAX010000696.1 coordinate 9,775, forward strand.
CCATAATTATTTAGTTCTTTTGTAGTTTTCTTGCAAAGATGTGAGAGTGAAACACTGTGAGGGTTATGAAGCATTCAAGAATAAGTAGATTGGACAATGTTCACAGGATAAGGTTGAATCTTGCTTTAACAGAGCTAAGTGAGATTGTCGTACAAAGGGGTCGACGCATCTTGTGGGACAAGTTCGTGCTTAAAGGAAAACCATTTTAGAACTTAATATCATTGGTTTCCAAACTAAGCCTTCCCCTTTTACATATTTGGGACTACCCATAGCTACAAGAAAACTAAGGTTCAAAGACTACTTTCCTCTTATTAAGAAGATCCAAAAAAGGCTTAGAAGTTGGTGCAATTTGTCACTATTTGCCACAGGGAGAGCATAATTAATTAAAACAATCTTAAACTCACTACATATGTATTGGTCCTCCCACTTTTTCTTTTCCAATGGACTGATCAATGCTATTGAAAAGATGATGAGAAGGTTCTTATAGGCTAGAGGGAAAGAGGGGAAGTTCTACTGTAAGGTGGGATAGAAGGAAGTATGCAGACCATTAATGAAAGGTGAACCTGGCATCATTAATATCTGTACCAGTAACAAAGTTTTCTTAGGGAGTAGACTATAGAGACAAAAAATTCGATATTGGTAAGGTGGATGCACTCTTACTTTCTAAAAGGTAAAAGCATGTGGGAAACAAGGATTATAATTACTTTCTCATGGTTCCTAGGGCAGTTGATAAAGCTTAGGAATGAGTTGGGGAATTATTATAAATGCAAGATTGGTAATGGAAATTTTGCATCACTTTTTTTTCCAACTAGACTAAAGTTGATCCCCTCTGTAATACTCCTACTATAACCTCTCTATATAGCAGATACTCTTTGAGCTTTAAAGTAGAAGAGTGGATTAACTTCAACCATTAGTATAATGTGTGCAACGAGTTAGAGGATCTCCTCCCTGGCTATAATTTGAATCAATATAAGATTAACGAGTGCTTATTGCTAAGCCATTCCTTTTAACAAATACACTAATGTCTATACCAGAGAATTCTTTAGAGAGAAAGGAAAGATAATGACATGGTAGAGAGTGGTATGGAATAATTTTATGATACATAAAGTCTCATTCTGCATATGGCTTCTAATTAAAAGGAAAGTTCCCTCCCTAGATATAATGAACTTCCTTAATATCAGTAACACTGACTTTCTATACAAGTAGGAGCTTGAATCCACTAACCATGTATTCTTCAGATATAAGATTTCATCTTAATTATGGAAAGCAATCCTTGGCCTATATCAAATTGATATGTATGGGGAAAGCAATACTAGATTCTTGAGTTGGCTACTTAATAATAGAGATATTTCAAATGGTGATAAAGAAGTGGTAATAATTGCCTTTGGCTCTTCTATTTTCTACCTATGGAAATACAGGAATTGTAGATGTTTTAGAAGAACCTAAAGACCACTGGACCAATTGAAGAAAGAACTAATCACATAGATAATGGAACTTGTCCTACTATATAAGAAATTTATAAGACGTAGCATCTATATGGTTCAATCTTGGAATATATAGAGAGGAGTCTCCAAGTTGATGAGAACCTAGGATAAAAAAACTTTGCTCCCCCATGTATCTAAACCCCATTCAATAGACACAGTGCTAGAAATTCCCTAAGAAACAATATTTTTATTATGATCTGCTTGTTTGATGTATATTCCTAGTTTCATCTTCAGTGCATTAACTACTTGGTTAGCTCTATAATTTTGTTCCTAAATAAAGTAAAACCTTTATATAATGCCTTTCAATTTCATTTATTCACTTTTTTATAAAAAAATTTAAATTCTTCTTAAGATTTTTAAATTGATGGGGTGGGTGAGAGACAAACTAAAAGATGTTAATATTAATTAAATGGTCTATTTAAAACATAAAATTTAGTAATTATATATATACAAGAAAGATTTTTTCACATTTAATAAATTGGTAACTTACAACACCCTTTCTTTATATATATATCTTATATGAGATTAACATAGAAAAGAATGAAACATAATTTGGGCATATCATATTACTTTAAAAAATATATAAATCAACTTAGTTAAGATTAAAAAAAATAAAAACTTTTAATTATGGATTATACCTAGAGTTTGACTTTAAAATTTAATGGAAAAAGTCTAAATTGATCCGTTAACTTTAATGGTAGGTCTACATTGGTCCTTAAACTTTCATCTTTGCTAATTTAACCTTAAAAATTGTTAGACGTTTCTCATTAGATCCTCATTTCATTAACAAATGAAGTTTGAGATGTATGATCTGCCAAGTGACCACATGTCAAGTTCATGTAACTTTTTGATGTATAATTATTATTTTGCCCTTTAAAGCTAAATGATTGCATTTTGCTAGGAATATGATTGTTTTATTGTTTGCCAAAATGCAACTATGTTGAAACAAGTTGAGTGCATTTTGGTTTGAAACAAATTATTTGGTCATCAACTAAAATGCAATTGTTTAATAACAAGTAAATTAACCAAACGTTTTATAACGAAACATTCTATGTTTTGCAAACATATATACAAGCATAGAAGAAGGGGAAGCTTTTCCATTTTGAAGTAGGAAAAGCTTAAGAGTGGAGGTCGCCTGCAATAGAGGAATGAGAGGCAAAGGTTTTGCTTTTAAACCAGGCAAAGCTTAAGCTTCTGTGTTTTGCACGTTCGTTTGCAATAGAGGAGTGAGAGGCAAGTAAAGTAAGTTTTTCTTTTCTTAATTTTGTGAAACTTTTAGGGATTTATGATCTATGATATTGGGTGTGTAATTTGATTTAAACCTCTCAGGCATTTATCCCAATAGTTCAATTTTTAACTTAAGAATCCTTTTGATTATTGTTGGGAAGAATAATGGCACTTAATACAAAATCTAAAACCAAGTAGGTGTCTTTATAGTCCTTTTGGCTTTTCTTGAGTATAAGTTGTAATGGCTTTTAGCGACTTTCTGAGAATCCTCTTGGCTATTGTTGGAAAGAATAATGGAACTTAATACAAAATCCTAAAGCCAAGTAGGTGTCTTTGTGGTCTTTTGGTTGGATAACTTGTAATGGCTTTTTGCTAATTCCTTATGAGTTTGACTTTTTTCTTTATTTTATTACTACCAATTTGTATAGCTTATCAGTTTGAATCAATTCTCCTTAACATGGACATTTTCATTCCAATGCTCCATTTTGGACTTATACTTCTTGTTATTCCTTTTTGTCCTCTTAATTTTTTTAAAATTAGCACCATTTAATCAACTATATTAATATTTCCTATCAAATTTACTTTGGTGATTCCATCCTCAGAATCACATAATAACTTTTTAATTCAAGGTAAAGGATGTTGAAGCAATAATTGACGTTTAATTTGCTCTATCCTTCATAAGCCCCATCATAAGTAGTCTAAGCATATTCCTTCCATTATACGATCCATTTGCTTCATAACACCCCAAATACATTATGGAAGTGGATCCAAATTAGCTAGCTCATCCTAGATCTGCTTTGGCTCTATGTAGTATGATGTTACACTAGCATTCTATTATATAAGGAAGTTATTTTCCCTTATAGCTGATGGTTAATAAGTTGTTACACTAGCATTCCATTGTGGAAAGAAAATTGTCCTCCTCTGTTGTTGATCCCTTGAGTATGTAATAGAGATGAAAACTTAAATTAGATGATAAGTGCATATTTTCCAATAATTATGTTTTAATTATTCCTTTTTACTCCTCCTGTTGATTCAATTATTGGGACTTAATTTGATTTTATGTTTCTTTGTAGGAAATTATAACTTTTGCATGATGTGGGAAATTAAGAGGAAAATAGC
>JAOTAX010000724.1:0-13601 GCA_025629825.1 Erythroxylum guanchezii
TTGACTCTCTGCATCTCATCATACAACTCCTGACGCCATTGATGGTAAGGTCCTATTGCAACAACTTGTGGGGTGTATGAATCAGGAGAACTAGTCCTCAAGGCATTTGGGACACTGTAAATAGAGACAACTGATAAACAATCAGTAATCTCAATTGCTTCCACTTCCTCCAGGGTATTTTTGATCGTAATTACCCATTGTTTCTCGTCGTGGATTGAAAATGGATTAGAGGACGCGGTGGATTGCATGGACATGATGGCTGTTGATCAGAAGGAGAGCCACTGCTAAGTAGTAGTTCACAATATATCACAATGGCAATATTAGTTATAATGTTTTTTCATGCTTGTAATTGTATACATCTTAACAATAAAAGAACTAAGATGTCTTGCGTACACCTTACAATTCCTTTATGAGAACGTTAGAAAAATCTTAGATTCTACTTTTGTTCTTGTCTTTCGGCTGCGGCGTTAATTATATGCCATTTCGTGCAACGCATGTTTGTTCCTACATCAAATAGACCATACTCTCGCGCAACACATGTAATCAACAATAGCAATACATGCATCTCATACAACAACATTTACGTAAAAGATACATGCGTATTAACCAGCGGAAGCATAACCGAAACAAAAATACCTCCAGTCATTGCCCACTTATATCTTCTTGCGTCTCTGGGTTTTGAATCTTCTATCCTCTTGCTCTTTCACGTAATTAATGATGGTGTAAATACCGTGAATGTAAGGATAGGGACCCAAACTTGTTTTAAACGATTCTCAACACCTCTGCCCATCACAAAGGAGGTAACCGATAGAGCATGGGCGTTAACGTGTGCATGTGTTAAGTGTTAATGCATTAAATGGACCATAACATGAACAGTAGGAAGGTTAGGTAATTTTAAAAAATCTTACATTCTCTCACTTGGTCCATTTAACTTAACACCAAACATAACAAGAAATCAAATATATGAATCATGGCGATAGGTCCTTTTATAGTGAGTATTATCTTTCATGTATTACATAAATAAAATTTTTCATTACTAGCCCTTAAACTTAATTAATAAACCATATGTTTATTCTAGGTCCAAATTAAATAACATTTCTCAAAACCAATAAAAAATGTGTGCACAAAATATATGAGAAAATATCAAACTAAATAAGAGTTTCATTGAAGCAACAAATGTACAACAAAAATCACATTATGGAACCAAGTACCATTTGCACTATGTGATCCTTAAACTGCTTAGCTAGCATGCCTTTAGTTAAAGGATCCGCAATCATCAAATCAGTGCTAATGTGCTCTATGACAACTTTCCTTTCCTAAACACGTTCTCTTATGGCTAAATACTTTATATCGATATGTTTACTTCAACTTCTACTCTTGTTATTTTTAGCCATAAAGATGACATCGGAGTTGTCACAATACAACCTTAATGGCTTAGAGTGCCATGAATAGCTGAAAATCAACTTCTACTCTTGTTATTTCTAGCTCTGGACATTTTTTTTTGTTTTGGACTGTTTTTTTGGGTTACAACCAAATTTTTATGGCTGAAAATGATATTTCTAAAACAATTTTTAGATGTACGAGATCGATTGGGACATTTGAGTAGGTTTTAATGCCTTTTGGTCTAAAGAATGTAGGAGCCACATATTAGAGTGCCATGAATGCCATTTTTCATGATTTGATAGGGAGTACATTGGAAGTTTAAAAAGATGGTAAAGTTATAAAATAAAAGAAGAATGCATATTATATTCAAGATTTAAGAGAAGCCTTTTGTAAGATGAGAATTCATAAATTAAAGTTGAATCCCCTAAAGTGTATTTTTAATGAAAACAAGGAACATCTTAGGTTTTTTAGTTTACAATAGAGTAATTAAATTGGATAAGAATAATGCAAAATCCATTCTCGAAGCAAAACCACTTTATGGTAAGAAGGAGCTTTAGAAGTTCCCAGGCTAGGTAAACTACATGAGAAGATTCGTTACTAATATAGCAAGAAAAAATATATAAAAAAAATCTAAGACTTATTGAGGTTGAAGAGTTCTAAAGGATTTCATTAGGAGGAAAGGCATCAGGCGAAGTTCAATAGTATCAAGGAATTATTAACCAAACCCCAATATTGATGCCCCCTAGAAAAGGAGTCCTATTAAAATTGTATATGCTTATTGTAGAAGAATTTATTGGATGTTCATTGGTCCAGAGTAATAAGGCAAGTCATGAACAAGCTATTTATTATCTAAGCATAATTCTTTTGCCAACAGAAAATAAGTATTTACCCATCATTATGTTATGTCTGGCGTTGTATTTCACTTGTTCAAAATTAAGGCATTAATTTTTACAAATAAAATCTTTATGATTTCATATACTGATGCTAATAAAATACATATTGAATAAGTTGATCTCAAGAAATATTAGGAAGTGAATTATGGCTCTTATAGACTTCAACTTGATATATTATCCTTAGAAATCTATACAGGTCAAACACTAGCTGACTTTGTAGTAAGCTAATATTTCAATTAAAGTATAAGAGGATGAGGAACATTTAGTTCTCAATTATGAGAAGAAGTCATAGGAATTGAAATTTGATGGGTATAGTGTAGAGAAGTCTACTGGTGTTATAGTAATCATAATTACACCAAATAGAGCTAAAAATATTCTCACCTTTAAAATAACTTCCTATGTACTAATAGTTAAGCAGCATATAAAGACTTTTTAATTGGACTAGAACTTCTATTTGATCTTAGAGCTAAAGAAGGTCTAATCAACTGAGATTTTGTGTTATGCCAAATGGAAAGGGAATATAAGTGCATAAGTTTAGGTTTATTATCGTATTATAATGTTGTTGTCTAATTACTAGAATTCTTTGATAATATAGAATTTTAATATATTCCCTAAGGTGAAATTTGGGAGACAAATGAAATTTCATATATGGCATTCGGGTTTAAAAATTTTGAAGACTTAGTCCATAAGTGTATTATGGTAAAATGAAGGTCTTACCCATCCATTTATAGAAAAAGAATTTCATTATAATTCTTTAATAATGATAAAGAAGTCACTCATGATTGGAAGTGCAAGATATGGAAGTTAAGGAGATAGTGGCAGGTAGTTAGCTAAATTGTAAGGAAGTGAACAGTTATAGCAAAAAACTGTTTAAGGATGAGAGGACTATAAATTCACCAGCACTTGGACATTAAAGGAGATAACTCTCCTAAGCCAACACATTCACAATACCAAAAAAAAAAAAATCAATCTCTAGAGAGAACAATCAACTTATTTCAAACACATCTTGATATTTTTCTAGCTTTATTTACTTTTCAAATTCACTTTTGTTATATCGAATTTTCTTTTGTAATTTATGATTCCTTTTTACAACAATTAATTACTTTATTTATTTCATATTTCGTTTTAACATATCTTAGCATTTTGATAGCTTAGGATTCTATTTTCTAAGTTTTCCAAAGCCTAATTATATTGTCCATAAGAATTCAAGTACAAATTATAGGAGAATTCCTCCCTAGCATTCCAAATTCTAAATTAACACCAAATAAGGGACAATTACATAAATAGACTAAAAAATTAATGGTTCAAAGTATCGTTTTAAAAGAGCTACCTCAAAAGTTAAAGATCTTTGAAACTTAGACCCTTTGACTTTAAAAACTTTTAGGTTCTTTAAGATGGAGAAAAAGTCATCTGGCACAGTCTCATGTCCAGGTATGACCAAATTGTTAAAAATCAAGTCATTGATCATTAGGCTTGGATGCTTTGAATTTATCAGCTTCTTACACTATTTGAACCTCTCAACAAAATATATAGCCATATTATTGTAATTCTAAGTCTCAAAAGGCTTGCACTTTAAGAATTAGTAGCACACATCCACCCTATACTCTTTTCCAGTGAAATATTCACTCCATTTACAAGCTTTTAGGTCAAGATTTGTTCTAGTATATATAAACCTTGCCCATTAAGGGCCTCTAAGTCTTTCTTGTATGTCCTAAGCTTTTCTCTTAACTCCTTCACATTTTTAATGTGCTTAGGTTGTCTCTACATGAGCCTTATTACTATAGACCTCTAAGCAATATGAGCCTGCAAAAAATTGTACATAACATTTGAAAATTTTAATTTTATTAGTTTCCACTTGACCTCGTGAAAAACCACACCTTTGCATATTTTTACTATGATCATAGCTTTACCAAAGAAAGCACCTCCACCTTAGGATTGATCCTCTTTCTCTTTCTCCACTGTGCCTTAAACAAATTCCTCACTTCCAACAAGCTCTTCTGCACCCAAAGGCCAAGCTTTATCAACATTAATCACCAATTAACCCAATTCTATTTAAGGTAAACCTTGATCTCTCTGTTTTGTAAATTTTGAAAAAACTCTTGAATTCCTTTTCAAATTATTGATAAATTGGAGTTATCTACATTATATATGCTTTTAATCTCATAAAATGGTCCATATATTGAATTAAATTGGATTTTGGTGAGTTTGGGTTTCAAAATTGGGGATTTTTTAAATTTTATATACCCTCAACTATTTTTTAAGATAAAGGGTTCGTTAATAAAATTAAAGGCTTCCTTAAGATTTTGTATATGTCAATTGCATTGTATTGTGCTAACTTTATCTAAATTTGAGTTTTTGGGATAAAATTTAGGAATTTTCAAAATTACTGATTATATGCATTTTTTTGAAATTAATGATTTAATAATTCACTAAGAACATTTTCAACTATTTATACATTTATTTTGATTAAAACTTATCAATGCAATTGAGTAATTTCAACTTAGTCCCTTTTAAAAGAAATTAGGAATTAAAAAAATGACATAATATGAGGCCATATTCATCAAATTAAACTTATTACATTTCTTAATCTTGATTTCATGCTATGCTTATACCTTTCATAAATAAATTTAACATTTTATCACATTTTGCATTTCTTAACTTTGATTTCTAATCAATTCTATATATTTTGTATGTATCTTGCATTATACTTTAAGATTGCTCACTTCTTGTTATGATGGTTGAAAAATTAAAGTTGGTATGATTAAATTTATGGAAGTGATTCTTTATTTTAGGTGATCATACACCATTAGTACCCATACTCTTCTTGAATCTGGAATGTTTCTTTTATAGCACCTTACCGTATTGTCTTATGCCTTTCCTTTACCTTTATAGCAAGAACTAGATGGAACCATAATCTTATGCTTAGGACACTCATTTGAGGTAAAGCTAACTGTAGTCCTTTTAGGATTCTGAAGATTTAATAGAGACCCCTAACTCCTCCACCTCCTATTACCCCTTCACCTAATAAGGATGAGTATTGAAATACTAACTGTCCTCAGTTTGATAATTATATTTCGTGAGAGTTACATGAAAATATGATATCTCCCTCAGTAGTCTAGAGTAATTTAAAGCAAATGTTCTTATCTAGTTTTTCATTGATCAAAAGTGGGAATCCATTCTTATAGAAACTTATCATGTAAGCCCAATAAACATATAGTAATGTTTGACCAAAAGTGATTCAAGATGACACCCCACATTTTCTCTAAAATCTAGAGCATCGATATTCATCTCACTTTTAACCTTATCAATGAGATCTTAGGTATCCCTATTCTTAAAAATCCTACCTATTATAGTTGTCATACCTAATAGAACATCTGACCTTATTATGTGACTAATAGAGTTAAAATCATCTTTGAGTTAGATAACTAGGTAGAGGTCATTAGAAAACCCAAAGATGTTAGTGGCCTTAATTTTATTCCCTGATTTCATCATTTTTCCTTAATTATAACTTTTGTCCTATTAGTGGTCACATATTACTTTCCTATATCATAATGACCTTTGGTTCCTCTCCACTCTATTAATGGTCCTATTACTTTCCTACACTATAAAGAATTATGTTTCCTCTCTACCCTGACGTTAGAAGAGCAAATTCATCTTAGTCTCTTCATTTTACTCAATATGGTGTATTTCCATCAAACTAAGAAAAAGAAACAAAACATTACTTATGCACTATTGCTTAGCCTTATCTTCGAACATTTTCAATTTTCTACTATTGGTGATAGATTGATTTTGACTTTTTTTTAATTTTGCTACTCTTAATTGTATAGTTTACCAATTGGTTGATGATAAAATGACTAGACCACACCATCAACAACAACTCTAACCTCAGCAGCCTTTACAAGTACATAAGACTTCCTCATATGACTTAGGTCCTAATAATCCTTGAGTCATACCATTGAGCTTCCTATAGCTGATGAGACTACTACCTTACGACCACACCATAGGTCTCCACTTGATGATCACCTGACAATTATTAAGTATTAGCTCACTATAGTATAAGGCAAAGTTAACTATTTTTGAGACATTATGGTGCATCAACTTGATGATCTACAAAGTTTGATCAGTCTCATTCTCCTGCTCAAGCTAATCTATGATTGATGTTTCTAAAAATAGGGAGAAATATTATCTGATATTAGATTTAGAGGAAGTATAATTATTGTATATGTGATGATATTTTGAAATCTCTTGTATTTGTTTTTAAATATCACTATGCATAAATTAAAGACGAGCTAATTATTATCTTACTATGATTTAATCAAAAGGAGGTTTAAATTAATGCTTTGATAATTAAAAAACATATATACTACTAATAGATTTGTTATCTTAATAAGAAGAAACATAAGAATAAAATGTAGTCACAATCATAAGAAGATAATTAATGGAGTTGATAAAAGATAAGATTAAGTTTATAACTTACAAAGTATATAGTAAGCTAAGGACAAAAAAAAAAAAGAACATCTAGGTTATTCTTTATTTTTTAATGCTAATTGTAATCTCATTTTGTCACTTTAATGTTCTAAAAGGCTCACCATGCATAAACATTTCATATTCATCGCATGAGACTTTTCATTCATGAAGAGTCATTACAGCTTTTGTTTTTAATATAAAAGCCTCTTGATCTTTCCAACAAACTTTAGGGAACATTTTAGGAAGCTTTTAGGTCATAATTAAGTTTAAAATTTTGAGTTTAAGCATTTGAAGTTGTTAACATTTTACTTTTAGGAAAATTAGTTTTGACTTATACAATTTAATGGTCGAATAATATATAAAGTTGTTAAATTTGATGTACTCGAACAATATATAAAGTTGTTAAATTTGATGTACCGAGAGTTTATAGTAACATTAATTAATGTATTGGTCAACCAATAGGTCGTATTAATCGACCAATATGTCATATTAGGTGACCAATATGTCTACTGGTAGACCAATGTCTCAACAACTAGTAAATTTGTGTATTCAATGCATGATGGTTGACCAATATACTATATTGGTTGACCAATACTCTATAATTAGTTGTTCTAATAGCTAGTTTTGAGCTCTAGGGATATTAGGTACCCCAAAACTCTCTATATATATGTTTTCTTATTAATTTTATCATCAAGAAATATTCGGGTTTCTTTGACATATATTTCTAAGTGTTTTTCAATCATTTTTGTATCATTGTTTCATATTTGTGTAATTAAGCTTCTTTTAGAGTTATCAACTGATAAAGTGAGATATTTTTAGTTGTAAGATTTTTTTGGGGGCCTTATACTATTGTACTTGGGCTATTCTAAGTGGTATTATGGTTTCTCTTCATATTCATTAGAATGCACACATTCTTTTGCCAAAGAGAGTCATCAAGGAGATTGAAAGAACTATTAAAGTTTTTTCATGGTCTGGTAAGGCATAAAACTCAAAAGGTGTAAAGTTTAAATGGGAGGAAATATCCACTCCTAAAAGAAAGGCAGCTTGGTGATTATTCTCATGTCTCTTATGCAAAAATTCCTATTAAGAAAAAAGATTTAAAGGTTACATATTGATAAGGGAGCCTTATAGATCAAATGGATTGATGAATTCTATCTTAAAAACCAAAACTTCTGGCAGGTGGCTAACAGTAGGGAACATTCTTGGAACTTTATCCATATGCTGAACTTAGGGAATATGTATTATCCCTAGATTAAACACACATTGGGAAATGGGGAAAACATATGTTTAAGTATAACAACTGGACTAACCTTAGTCCTTTAATATGGAGGAGTGAAATTCTTCATTTGAGAAATAGAATTCCTACAGATGCTAAAGTCTCTTCGCTTATTCTACATGCATAATGAAATGGTAATTTTAAAGGATTCTCTTCTTTAGCAACATATCTACCCCAGCTCTATCATTTATATAGGGGGGACAACATTACTCAAACACCCAACTCTAAGGGGATCTTGACTAATGAACCTTTCTACAAAATTTATAAAACAAGTTGGAAGGATGTACCATGGTATGATCTACTTTGGAAACACTTCTTGAACCCCAAAGTTTCTTTGATTACTTGACTTGTTATAAAGAATAGAACTAGAACCAAAGACAGATGGTTTGGTGCATATGATCCTGTTTATGTATTTTACAAAGAAGCATAGGAAGACAAAAAAACATCTTTTTTTTCCTATGTAGGTATTCCAAAGTTGTTTGGCGTAGGGTGCTGCAGATGCTATTGAAGTACTGCCAAAGTTATGAATGGAATGGACTTTTGGTCTAGGTTATCAAGAAAGCTAAAGAACTTAAACAAAATGTGGAGCTCTTTAAAACTGCTTTCACCATAACTATTTACTCAATTTGGAGAGAAAGAAACAACATATTGTACAAAGGTATAGCCATTGGAAAGCGTCAACTAGCTAATAGTACTCAAAATTGGATTAGAGAGATCATAATGGCAAAGAATGTACAAAACAAACTAACTCCTAATATGCAACTTAGATGGAATCTCTAACTACTTGGTTACTTGTATCTTCTAACTTGTTTATATTCATTATGAGCAAGTTGTAATTTGGAGTTCATTTTTATGTTGTAATAGCTTATGCTAGTGTTAATAAAATTTTTATTTATATTTCAAAAAATACTATAAAAAAGTTATTCTTAGTCTTAAAAGAAGAATTATAGTGAAAATCCAAGAAGAGTCTTAATAGCAAAGGTTATTTTTTTAGACCAATATAAATTGATTTATAACTCTATTCCTTTACTCTTTTACTTATTTCTTAAGTGTATTGTTAAAATTTATTATGACATTTCATACTTTCAACCTTTACAAATTATGATCTTTAACATAGTGATTTAGAAAATTTTAGTTAAATATTTTAGTAACTTTTAGTCAAGGATTTTATAAATACCTAATTCACATCCCCTCTTGGGTGTCTTTAAGGATTAACAACTTTATACTATGATTATGAAATTTGACAGAGGCATGTCAAAACAACATTTCTCATTGTAAATTTGCTTGAGGATATGTATATGCATAACCTAAAGAGTTTGAATCTAAAAGGTTTACTAATCAAGTATGTAAACTGCAAAAGTTTATTTATGGACTTAAGTAAGTATCGCGAAGTTGGAACATCTATTTTGGTAAGAAAATCAAAGAGTTTTATTTTATCAAAAATATGGATGAAATTCTGCCTTTGATAGGAAGACTATATATCCATAACCACTCTGTACTAGTTTGATAGTTAGAAGATTAAAATGATAAATTGTCTTGGTTTAATGTTAAAATTTTTAGCAAGCTCATTAGGAGAAGGCAACAATCCATATGAACTAGACTTGGTTAATGGAAAAACAAGTGAGGATCCTTGCTTTTGATTTTCCATTTTACTAACGAAGTAGATCTTAGAAGCAATAATTTTCTTATTTCTTGACTAAAACATAAGCATAGGATTCAGGTAATTCTATCTTGGTTTTAATCCTTTGTTAAATAAAATTCAAGTGTTTGTAGTTTATTATAGTACTTGTAACAGAGTGCCCAATACTCCTCCACTTTTCCTATTTCGACTCCTTAAAGCTTGTCTCCAACTTTTTGTGTCAACACCACTATATACTCACCCTAAGCTACTTCTGATGTCTCGTGTATAATTAATTGATTTCACCCTACTACAATTTCTTCTATATGCATCGCTGTAATTCTAAGTCTCTCTTTGGAGGTGGTTTATCAACCAAAAAATCTGTCCGGAATGATTCCAATTATGGAATTTACTTTCATCAAATTTAAAGAAGTCTATTTTGCTAAATCTATTTGGAAATTGGGACAGGATCAAATCCCAATTGCAGAGGAATACTTACAAAATATTTTCATATTTTATCTCTCAAAAACCAAGATCTCTTTAATTCTATAAAATGATTAACACATAAATCATAAAAAAGCATGAATTGTAATTTGAACCTTATTCTAAACCTTTATTTTTATCTTGTTGTATCCCTCGAACCATTTCTGAAACCGATCAATCTCAACCACCATAGCCACACAAGTGTCTGGCCTCTAACGGTATCTATAGAATGGGTTGAGAGAACTCTGTAACTCTTGCAAAGAGGGTTAAGCAAGAAATGCTTGCTCCATTAGAGCTAAAGCCTATTTATAATAGGTTTTGGATGTTTTAGAAATGGTGAAAATGTTTGATGCTCAGGTGTAAAGATGTTCCACAACATTAAAAAGAGGCACAGGAGCTAGAAGAACCTCATAAACATCTTGCCAAAAATCATAAGTTGACATACATTGTAACATCCCGTTTCCCTACTAAGGGGTAGAACCCTAGATTTCTGTAATTGAGAAAATAGCAATGAGAGATTAGAAAAATGCATTTCATGCTCATGCATAATCTTAGCACACACACATGTCAATGTGATTATTGCACACATTGCAATGAATTGTTCATGCACTCATTTGACATTTTTCGAGTATAAATGATTGTATTAATTTTATTATAATGTGAATTATGGATTATGTGTCTTAAAATTTGAGTTGGAGTGTATAAGTACTGAATTAGAAATTTTGGTGAAATACGAATTGTTTTGTGGAATTGATTGTGTTCTATTTTGAGAGTACGAAAACCATGAGTGATGAGTTGTTATGTAGATGTTATGAGTTGTGAATTAAAGGTATAATGAAAGTGAAGGTTATGTTAACCAAGATGTTAAGTTATGCTCTTGAAATGAGATGAATTAAGGTGATAGTTAGAAGTGAAATAAAAATGGAAATGAAGTTGAATATGTGCAGAAAGTTTATGATGAATGTATATATATATGTGTTCTGTTTTTAGTCTTCATGATCAATTATGGACTATAAATTGTTTATGGATGATATTGAGATGAATTGGAGTTAGAATAATGGGGAAATTATGAGAAATGAAATTATAAATGATAGACTAAGCATAAGGTAGTGAATGTAGTAAGTAAAGAGTTAGAAATCTGGAAATAAGAATGCAATTGAATATGTGTTGGGGAAAGAGGCATAACTTTTTCTGTAGAACTTGGATTGAGGTCATTTAAGTATGGTTTCGAAAAAGACTTCGATTTCTACAATTTTATGAAGATCCTAAGAAGATATTTTGCTGTCTAGAGGGTCAAATTTTCACATTTCTATAAGTGACCAGTGAAGGTCCGCTCAACGAACATGGATGTCCGCCTAACAGATATTCACTGATCATTTGGTCTTAATTAAGGCTTAAATGGAGCTTGAATTGAACCTAGAATGATGCTTTGATTAAATGACTAATATGTGATATGTATGAAGTGATAATTGGGGTTATAACTTAGTGAATGAATTGATGATATCAAAGTACCAAAGGCATGGGTATAATGTGAATGAAGATGTTCATATAATTGTAGTTATGATTCAAAAGAGTTGAGTGATATGTATGAAGTGATTAAATTTGAATAAGAATTAGGTATTATGAGAGAATATAATGTTAGAAAAGGAATGATGAGAAATTGAGTTATGATGTTAGGCATGTATGAATTATGAAATGGGAATGAGCATAAGATGTGAATTTAGATAATATACCCAGGATTGTCATTGAGCATGCATTATATGCAACACATATACATATGTATGTGATTGAGTATTCATAAGATTGTGCAATTAATAATGTGTGTGCAACATGTGTTTTGTATAATGATGATACAGGATAAAACGTCTGCATCCAGACGTTTCCGGATCATGGAAAGTAATGCTAATCTAGAGCGTATTGTGAGTCATCCTAGATGATCTTACTTTAAATGATTATTCTGTTTAAAATTCTGTGTTGAATGATTACATGAATGTGATTGTACTGATTCCAGACATTGATTGTCTGAGGCATTTGATACATGAATAATATTGAAGTGCTCATTGAATGTGAATTGGACTGACTATGTGATACTCAACTTGATTGTTAAATGCTGGACCAAGTTCCTAAGAAAAAATGTGAATGTGCATGTGAATGAAATAAGTGATTCTCAACTTAAATGTTGAATGCCAGACCAAGGTTCGATGACAAGTGTAAAGTGAAATAAAGTGACTGATTGATCTTATGTGATTAATGCATTTCATTACATGAATGCATAATAACGTAAAGGCTGTTGTGACCGGAGTAGCCACTAGCTTAAAGCTCATAAAGTGATTAAGAGCCAAAGGCTCACTATATATAATGAGCCCGATATCTCCAACAGATACGAGACAGTTATCAATGAACCTGGTATCTACAATGGATACGGGACAGTTATAGGCACTCAGTTACAACAATAACAACTGAAAGTGAGTCTCATATGGATTACATATATAAGTGATATTTATGATTTGATTGATTGAAATGAATTGTTTGACTGCTTTTAATGTGAAATGTGAAAATTGTGAACAAAAGAGTTTTGTGATGCTACATGATGATAAATGAAATGATGTGAAATATGTGATTGTATGTATTGATGTGTTATGTGTTTGAGTGAGCCATCGAGGATGGTTCACTCACTGAGTTCACAAAACTCACCCCAAAATTACAACATCATTTTTCAGGCTTAGAGAAAATCTCCAATTAGATAAATTAGATTCTAGCCACTGCATTCAAGTAAAAGATAGAGGTAAGAATCAATTCGCGCCTGCATATGAATTTCATTGTTTTGTATCAAAATGTGTATTCACAAATACTGTACAATGTGTATATGAATGATTTTGTAATGTAATGACATTATGACTAAAATATTTTGTATCTGAAATGGGCCTAAGAGACTAGTGAAATTATGATGAGTTGTGTAATGGTTGTAACATTGTGTTTGAAAATGTTTATGAATAAAACAGGTCAAAATTGATCATGGATTTTCCACATAAGTGTGCATTGTTTGGAAAAAAATTTTGTATTGAGTTTGATTGTTGACTTTTCTAACATGCCACCCTCATGGAGTAAGTGCTCGAATACCGTCGGTACATTCAGGGATATGCTCTATGAGAGTGGGGTACTACATACAGAACCTCAACAAACTTGAAAAGAACATAGTAAATATGAACATGATAAATTGTGGTATGAATGAATTTTTGGAAGTTATTGTGCCTAATTTCTATTGACTTTGCTTGCCTTCATATCTTGATTTTAGTTATAAATTCTTGTGTTTTGATCCGAATGAGAGATGAATTGAGTGAATGTTGGACCCCGAACTTTGATTGGACGTTAGAATTATTAGATGAGGAATTGGCAGTGAATGGAGTATGTTGTGTTACATGTTTTACGATGGTAATTGGAGGGTAATGCATGAAACGAGTGTTTTAAGTATGCATGTAGT
>JAOTAX010000764.1:0-13598 GCA_025629825.1 Erythroxylum guanchezii
TGGACTTCAATTAAAACACAAACTCCATCTTTTATATGGCCAATTTAAAAATGTCAAAATCAAATAGAAAATATATAAAATATATTCTAACAATAGGTTTTGGAATTTTACCTATGTGCTAAGAGATTTTGAGTTTGTTAACCTCTACAATTTCTTCACAATTTGCTATAAAACAACTAAAATGAGGGAACACATAAGAAAAGCTTCGTATATAAGAGAAAGACGTTACATTTACACACTTAATAACTGACAAAATGGAGAGAAAAATGAAGAAGACAAGTTGATTTTCGTTGGTACTGAAATTTCTTGCAGCTATATTCTATTTATACCCATATTTTTATAAGCTATTAATATTATTTTCTTAAATAAGTTATTTTCTTGTTTAATATCATAATATTGATTATATGTCGAAACTATTAGACCGAATTGGAGACTCTTTTCTTTGGCAGACGCAAGCACTTCCAATTTATGACCACCGCACACATCCCTTTCATTGCGAGTCTGCAAAGTTTACCATGTATTGGAACTCCATGGGTAACGATTCCTCGGGTCAAAGCTGCTTGCACCATCAAGCCACAAACGCACGCTGTCTGTAACATACTAAGAATCTTAAAAGCTCGATGGAAATGAAAAAAAACTCCAACTTTGTAACCACTACAAGTTTAAATTATCATGAAATAACGAAGAGTTTTTGGTACAACAAGCTCAACCATCCAAGAGGAAAGAAAAAGTACAAGGAAAGAAGAAAATCCAAAGAGGTATTAATGGATTGTCAGACTGCTTTCATGGTCGTTTGCTCAGCCAGCAGTCAGTCCATTATGGTAAAATAATGAAGCTTTTGAAGTCTCATAGGGGAACTCTATCGCACCACTTAATCAAGAACATAAAATCACCGCAAAACATATTAGCATTACTGCAATAAGGTGTACACTTTCTTTCTTCTTATTGCATGCTTTTGATTGATGCTTTCTGATTCCATTTCTTTTTGAGTGGAAATGTATACGTCATGACCTTGGCGATAAAGTCAGTACAGCGAAATCACCGGTCAAGCACAACTTCGGTAACTTTAACAGTAGATCTTCGTACTCTTGATGCATCATGAAAGTTTTGAAGCTTCATGGCTCCGGAGGAACTTCCGCGCATATACGATGAAAACTGTTGCAGACACCTATTCGATTTCTTTAAAGACAAATTTAACAAGCCTCAGCTTCCTTGTTAATTACCCGGTGTTCTTCACGCCCATCATCACTGTAAATTCATGCCAATTCGAGCGTTAGACGTGGACCTCAAGTGTACCTCACCCTCATGTCACTATAGACATTATTTATATAATTATTATTGACTATTATTGACTATTACATTGTCTGTCTCTATTCCGTAATTATAAAGAATGTCCTGCTCAATTTAGAAAACAAAACCTTCTCTCGACGTCCATCATCAGATTCATTATCTGGACACGTTCCGTGATAGCAGAATTAAAAAAGTAGATGAAAAAGGTATTAAAGCATTTTGAGAGGACAAAAGTAGCAGTTTTATAAATTAATACAAGTAGAGCTATCTCACTTTATAAACATTCAGGCTCCTTTCTTCCTTATTTTGTAACTACCAAAGGGTCATTTTCTTAGTCCCGGCCAGTCACTTCCTCACATTATTTAGTATCTTGACTCCTGCTGACAACCCAAAATCAGAATTCTTGTTTCAGGCCAGCTCATTCTTCTACTTGTCAAAATTCTAACCATAACCATATCACATGTACTGTGGGTTACCTTTTACATTCCTTGGTCCTTTGTCTGTTTTGGAGACTTGACTGACTCAAGGACTCTATCCTTAAAGATCATTTGAAGAAAATAAACTATTGAGGAAGCGTTGAAGATTCTGAAGTAAGACGACTTGAAGTAATAGCCAAAGAAGAACCCGATATGCATTTTCAGATAAATATTTCTTTAAGATGGATTCATACAAGAACAAAGAATCAAGTTTATCACTGGCTTTGAGAGCCAAGATGTTGAGGAGATCATTATTTCCATTTAATTATCGTTCATTACTAGTAAATGTATGAAGACCCAGAAAGACAAAACTCGAGAATATGATCAGTAACAGGAATTAAGTGAAAATGCTAATGGACAGACGATAAAGAAATAATAAAAGGTTTAAGCATACCTATACATAGTTAAGCCAGGAGCTTTTACTGAAGAACAAATGAAGAAGTTAGCGTAGATGCCTCATGAGATCAGAGAGTTGTGAAGCTCTCTTTCTCTCTTTGATTGCTTTATAGTAAAGCATCGTCCAGAAAGTGAGTATATAAAAAGGAAGAAAAGAGGATGAAGGTTCATTGAACCTGGCCACTCCCAAGGGTCGGTATAAATGCATAGGACCGCATTCGATGGTATAGGACATTTGCTTTGTATAGAATACTATTAGGACACGTTGGTTTCGGTCAGCTTCGCAAAAAGCCTGACGTGAAACGATGAATGTGTCGGTAATTCCGTCGTCAAGCGTGCGCGCTTCTTTTCCCTTTGGACAAAAATAATAAGATAAAAAAGTTATGAAATTTAGAAATTTATATACAAACTCCACATAATCAATTAAGCATACAACAATAAGACGTACATTTGACATATGGAGACGTACAAACTGTACTCATTCAGTCACTTATTGTTGACAAAAAACATAAAAGGAAGAGATTCTCTAGTGACTAATTTGTGCTGTAAATGTTGATGTATTGTGCAAAAGATGTGAATGGAATTGATTTTGGTGATTTTAACACATTAAAATAAGTTAATTTACAAATTGCTTATGTTAAAATAAAAGACAAAAAAAGAAGTACAAGAAAATAAATAAATATAAAGATAATTGGTAACAAAACTGGAGATGAAATTGTGAATGATAATGTTGAAGTCCATGAAAGTGAAAAAAAGAGATGATGATGAAAAAAAAGGGGTCTAATTTTAATAAAGAGAGTAAAGTACCTTAAGGTTCTGTTTGACAATTAGCTGATTACATTAGCTGTTAGTTGATTATATTAGCTGATTTGACCAATAGATTGCATTAACTGTTTGTCATTTGATGTTTGGTAAAATTAGTTATTTAGTATTAGCTATTTATGTGTAAAATGACTTAGGAGAATATAACTTTAAAAAAATTATAACGGTATGAATATTATATATTTTAGTATTTCGTTGAATATTCTTATAGGAATTTAGAATTTAGATATTTAATTCTACAAAAATTAAATTTATAACTCTAATAAAAAACATAGAACATATAATAATAACAACACCAACACCAACACCAACAATAATAATAACAATAATAATAATAATAATAATAACAACAACAACAATAATAATAATCATCATCATCATACATCCAAACATTCAAACATAAAATATAACAATTCAAATGAAGTTTAACAACACAATTCAAATAGAGCAAAAGAAATGAACATCATCATTTAAAGCAAATATTTATAACAATTCAAGAACGACGTGTAACTGCCATTAAACTAAAAGCAATATTATGACGAATAGTTGTCATCTCCCAAGTTCTTTGTTATTCAATGTCTTTTTGTGTAGACTTAACTTCAATATTTTGAAATACATCTAGAGATATAAATTCAGGATCTTGATTGATGATGCTAAAAGTCGAGTCGTCAATTGTACTTCTTCTAATATAGTTATGCAACGCAAAAGCTGCACAAATTATTCTATTTTGATCCATTAATGAATACTTAGGCATTTTGTCTAATATCTTCCATCGAGTCTTAAGAATACACCGAAAGCCTTCTCAATACAACTTCTCAATTATGAATGTGCTCGATTAAAATCTTTTCGAGATCCTCTTGATTTGCACCACGATACTCCGATTGATGATATCTTGTCTTTGGGTAAGGTGTCAAATATCCTTCTCTTTCCGGATAGCCTTTGTCAACCAAGTAATATTTACCTAAGTTTCCATAGAAGTAATATAATTAGTATAAATGATATCATAAAAAGTCTAAATCATGAATAACTAATCCTACAAATCTTAAAATTGCTTATCGGTGGTTTTCAAAATTTAAGTCTCGGATTATTAATTGTATCAAGGAAAATACAAGAATCACGTGTTGATCCCTCCCAACCCGCTAAAACATATGTAAATAGTAAGTTAAAGTCACTTGCTGCCAATACATTTGTTGTTGTTATTCCTTTTCGTCCTCTAAATCTCATTTGATCCTTCTCTAAATCTCATCTATGTGTATACCATCAATAGCTCAAATGCAATCCTAATATAAAACAGTAATCATAAGATGATTAAACAACATTTTTCAATGGAAAATATAATGAAGGGAGAGGAAGAACATATTCAATTACCTTAAAATGTGGCATACATCTAACATCATTGGCAATTAGTGGTGGAATGTCCTTGAATTTGAGATCTTTTGGTACGAGTATATCCCTTGAAAATCCATCCATTGTAATCAAAATTTCTTTAAAAATTCTACTAACAGTTTCACCAGAATATTGAAAACGCTTTTAGGGTATCTCTATTAGAGGAACTTTTACTTAGGACATACACGAATAAACTAACTTTCTCTAAAATAGACATCTTATCCGAAGGTCTCAAACCATAATTATTTTCCTACATAATTGATGAAATGTATTTTGATTCATCCTAAATGTATTAAAACACCTTTTTTTTAATGATCATTCAATAATTCATTGATCCATAGTTCTCCTATTTGAAAGGAAGT
This sequence comes from Erythroxylum guanchezii, assembly GCA_025629825.1. Lineage (NCBI taxonomy): Eukaryota > Viridiplantae > Streptophyta > Magnoliopsida > Malpighiales > Erythroxylaceae > Erythroxylum > Erythroxylum guanchezii. Next base: position 4,733 of record JAOTAX010000764.1, read on the forward strand.
CATGCTTGGTTCCTTGTATATGTTGTTAAAAAAATACATACTCGTGTACCCACTACACAAGCCACCGAACCCTAAAACTCAATCTCATTATCCACAAATTTCTTCATTTGAAGAAGTTGCATAACATTATCATCCATACCTACAGATCAATAAGTAAAATTATATTGTAAATAAACAAGACACTTATATGTCTAAATATAAAGAAATAAATAATATAACACGTAATAAAATTATAGATTACCAACAAGATAATATAATGTAATAAAATAAACTAACCAAATTCATAATGTCTTAAAAAATACCATGTCAACATAAGTTACATAAACTTTATGTATTCAACCCTCTTTGTATCATCTGATAAACCAAAAAAATGGAACTTCTTTGCAGATCTTCAACCAACATGCAAGCAAAGTAAAATTCAAGAGTACCAATCTCTAAACCAAGCAAAGTATATATTTTTCCCAAAGCATTCATAACATCATGATGTGACGCACCAGTATCAGTACTTTGTGATGCACCAATATTCATCATATCCAAAATTTTCGTAATGAATCTATTAATCTCCATTGTTGGACTCTGTCTCTCTTGAATCAATTGCATCATATTGTCAAGCCTCTCATACATTGCTGCAAATCTTCCTACCTTTTTAGCGGAATCAGTTCTTGCACTCTTGTTACTTTGTGAACTATCACTTTTCAAAACCCTTTTGCATTTTCTTCTCTCACTCCCTTCATCATGTGTAGCTTGAGGGGTCGGGATAGATTCTCTCCATACTTCTTCCCATTTGTTTAGACCACTAGTCTCATCTATATTCTCATGATCATGATAGACTGACAATTGATGATAAGCATTATAACTATCAAGTGGAGAAGGAACATTCTTCAATTTCTCGTTGTCCTTAGGGAGGGTCAGCCACAGGATCAAATGTAGTCTCTCCTCGGGCCAAACATCCAAAAAGTTGATCCAACTTATATTCAAGCTCAGGTTCAAGCCCTTCCTCTTTAAATGTTTTAAAATTGATGTTCTCCTACAAAAAATTAAATAATTTATATTTAACTAACTATTTAGCATTAGAGTAAAGGAAAATAATTTGATGATATTGAGTTTAAATGGAAGTTGAGAGGAAGAATAGTAATTGAGCATGAAAGTTGAAAATGCAGAAAAGTAACAGAGTATGAATAAGTTGATTATGAATTCTTGGTTTTTGATGATTTTTGACTAAACTTGCATATTTTGGAGTAGTATGAAATTATGGTGAATGAGTTGATTGAAATGGAGTAGAAAATCTAGAAAAAAAATTGAAGTGTTGGATTTTGGAAAGTGGAAGTCTGAAAATTCTCTGAGAATGGGATTCATATGAATTGAGGCTGAGAGTTGGGTGAACTCCAATAGGAAGTTTCCCAAAATCAGTTATGAATTCAAAAAGAAAAAGAGTTTGATTGTAGTGATTGATTTGTATGGGCACGCCACTGAATAAATTGTGACGAGTAATATTATGCATACGTTTTATAGTTTAAGGGATGGATTCCAGAAACGGGGCCTAACATGTTTGGTATCAGAACAAGAGGAGATTACAAGGAAATGGAACGATGATAGTTATGGTTTTCTGAAGAGTTGAGTTCTGGAAATGGGACCCAACAAAGTTATGTAACTCTTGCGAGAATTATGAGATCTCACATCGGTTGGAGAGGAGAATGAAGTATATCTTATAAAGGTATGGATACCACTCCCCCTAAAATGCGTTTTCCAGAGGGTGAGAAAAACAAAACCGTGAGGGACTTGGAGCCTAAAGCGGACAATATCTGTGGGAGGATGGTCTGGGTTATTACAAGTGGTATCAGAGTCGGTTTCCCACCCGATGTTCCAGTGTAGGACGTTGGGACCTAAAGAAAGTTGGACCTTAAGGGGGGTGATGATGAGACTTCACATTGGTTGGAGAAGGGAACGAAGTATGCCTTATAAGGGTATGGATGCCTCTCCACCATAGATGCGTTTTCTGTGGTGAGGGAATAACAAAACCATAAGGGGTTTGGCCTAAGGGGCAATCCAAAGCAGACAATATCTGTGGGCGGGTGGTCTGGACTGTTACAAGAATAATAAGACATAATTCTTGAAAAAGTAATAACACTAAACCGATCATTAGATGATCAATTATAACTGATTAAAGACATCAACATTGACAAATGATTAATAAAAAACAATGTAGCATTGAATATCTGATGACACAATTCATAAGGCTCCTATCTATTGAATGCTACCACATATAGTAAATCACTAACGACGTCTAATGGCGTAGGTTACATATGGGACTAACTTTGTACTGACAGAAACCATTTAAAACTATGAATTATTTTGATATACAATTTTCAGAATATAAAAGCAACTCTCACCTATTTTAGAGTGATCTTTATATGAAAACATACCCTTAAATTCAATTTTCAGAACATAAGGCCTTTTAAAAGAAAATAACTTTCCATATTAAACTAAGGCAAAAATAAGATTAACCACATAATGGCTTCTTGACAAAAAAGAGAATGGAACTCCAATCCAATGAATGAAGGTATAAGTAGAATAAGGATACAAAATCTGATCAGACACAAGGTATAAAACCATTAAGAAATTGAATTAAGGGGATCAAATTTTATATATCATTGAAAATGAAGAATTACCTGACTTGCAAATCCCCAAAATAGCACTGAGATCACCACACTTTTGAAGAACCTGATGATTGGAAAAAAAGTAAGTTGTAAAGACTAACAACTAACAATTGTGTTGAGCTTTTCCATTTTATAGGTGAAAAGCAAACGGTGGGCAGTTGTGATTGCGTAAATGGAGTTAAATGCAATAAATAAAAAAATTAGCTACAACCCCTATGAAACATCTATCTCATATATACTATCAGACTTCATTTATATCTCAACTATTATCATACTTCATTTAATGAAACATCTATCTCAGGTATACTTTCATTAAATGTCAGATTTAGTTTCAGACTGGTTAAATCAACAGATAGTTACAACTAGATAGTTTGCAGGATAAACTGGATAATTATAATGGATAGTTAGTTATAACAGAGTTACAGCTAGATAACTTGTGAAATCAACAGATAGTTCCAAGGAAAGATTACAGGATAAGTTACCTGTTAGGTTGAGATGAGTGGACAAGTGTTTCTGCTCCCACTTTACCCAGATCTAACTTGCAAAATCATCAAAACAACCACTATGTATCATCTGCTGCATAAACAATCTCATCAAAGACAGATCATAAGGACAACAAAACTAAAACAAAGAATCAAGCTTACCCAAAAAAAGAATTAAACTAAAGGGTATCATAACTGATCTACCCATATTTGTAATATCTCTACTGAAGATACTCAAATTTCAGATATCCTAAGTATTCTCTAGGTATCTAAGCAATGTAAAGAACAACAAATGCATAAAATAACAATTCAAGCGAAGAAGAAAAGTAATAGTCAAAACTGTTGAAAAGAAAGGAAATAGAGAAGGTTATGAACAGATGGAAATTGGTATTCAAACAACAGTATTAGCACCAAACCATCTACACTCCCAGGACATAATTTTAGAGCAACCTCCAACTCATTCCACCAATTGTACATCAAGCTCATTTGTTATCCCAAATAGCTTCAATACGTAAAGACGCAATTTTAAGAACTAAACCTAGCTTCTTATAAGCTTCAGGGTTCAAAATAAACAAGCTTTAAAAGAAAAACACGAATAAAACACCTATCTAATGCACTATGACTAGGAACAATTTCTGGCTGCTCAAAGACATTACATGCTCTTCACAAGAACTTTATAGCCAGATTTGATGAGCAATTTCTAACTTAAGACAAGTTTACTAGAAACGAAAGTGAACTTAAAGTGCAAGCCATAAAGAATTTCGGTTTTTGGAATTTCATAGCAAAGCAAAAGAATGGTTTGCTATTATTTGGAGTAGAATGATCAACCATGAATAGAATGATCACAAGCATGCTTATTCAATGAAAGTAATAGAACACATACAGGTTAGAGCTCTATCTCAACCCAAGAAAAAGAGAATCTAGGTCATAGACACATGCGAAAGATCAATTTTGCAAGTGAACATAAACAGAGATACCGAATGACATATTAAATTTGCAATCATTATAAGTCAAATATGTCATCAAGCACCAATATACAAAGAAGAAGATTAAGTAGTCAAAAATCATCCCTCCAAATAAAATTATAGGAAAGATTAATAAAATGTTCTAAAATCTCAAAGTTCCTCATTAGAAGCAACAATCACAATCAAAAGGGCAAAGTGGGGTACCCATCTTCTGTGTATATGGTGAACCCATCTTCTGTTTTCTTTCGAGATTTAGTTGGTGGATCAACAAAATTTTCCTCTGTCTCTTTTGTACTCTTCTTCTGATTCTTCTTCAGTGATTTTGGATCATCAGCAACACTTTTATTGGGTTGTTGATCAGGGATAAATAACACTTTTATTTTAATCACGTTGGACACCCCGCCCTCGTGAGTAATGGGCCCGATGTCCTAAGTAACATCTGAACTCGTATCCCATAGGGTGACGTGCCCCCACCAGGACAAACATTAAAACTATACATTATTCCTATTTCTGAACTGAATTTGGGAAAGCCCAAACTTGAATTTCAATTTTATTTGTTCAGAACGTAAGAGGCTTTATGTCTCTAGTTTATTTAGAGACAAGAATTATTGCATTTGAAAAACCCATAACAAAGTTATGGCTACTACCTTGTAGGGTTATTTCAACAGACCCTTATTAGCCAAAAATTTATTAAGGAGGGATAAAAAAAGCATTAGGAATCTATCGCTTCAAGAATCACTTCATTTGGAGGTCGGATGATGAAGTTATGGCCAAAAGAATCAAGTATGTCCAAATCATTAATCATATTGCCCTGTCTTGGGGCAATTAGCATAATTGTCCTGAGAGATAGCAGATTAGGATAATCTTAGGACGCTTTGATATAAGACTTCAAGATCTACAACTTTCATGAAGATATTGAATACAAATTCTATCGTCTAAATGGTCAAATATGGAGTAGACGATGGCAAGAAGGCAGACAAAACAAAAGCAGACGAATCAAAAAGGCACACGAAATAAGAAGTAGACGAATGCAGAAAGCAGATGAAGCGGAAGACAGACGATAGCATGAGGCAGACGAATGCGAAAAGCAGACGAATGTGGGAGCAGACGATAGCAGGACGTAGACGAATGCGAGAAGCAGACGAATGAGGGAGCAGACGATAGTATGAGGCAGACGAATGCGAAAAGCAGACGAATGCAGAATGCAGAAAGTAGACGAATGTGGGAGGCAGACGAAGCAGAAGGCAGACGAATGCGGAAAGCAGACGAATTCGGGAGCAGACGATAGCATGGTCAACTTAAGACGAAGCAAAGTCAACTTAAGACGGTGCAACGCTTAAGACGAATACGGTCAACTTAAGACGATGCAACGCTTAAGACAAATACAGTCAACTTAAGATAAAACAAAGTCAACTTAAGACGATGCAATGCTTAAGATGAAATGTTCCTACAGACGATACATTTCTATAGATTATATGACATCATCACTGACGATGTGACGTCATCATAGATGATACGTCTTTACAGACGATATCACTTGGTACTCCTGAGCAATTCCCCTTCTAAAGACCCTAACTTTTGAACATCTGGGTCAAAAGTTCCCTACTATATACCATTGGAAAGCTAAGAGAGAGAACTACTACTTTCCAGAAGGCATATTTGCCTATTTCTACCTAGATTAATCCAAATCTTTCCCTAGAGTCCGAACACTAACTTTTGCCTTATGCAAACTAAACGATGAAATGCATTAACTTGAAAGAAGATCATGAGCCAAAAGCAAATCGTATTCCATTAACATAAAATGGTAAGAGTTTTTACAAAGCTTTAAAGGGCATTTTGAGCCGCAATTATAATAAGGTCTCAAAATCTCCAAAATACAAAAAATTACATAAATCATGAGTTGCTCAAAATGCAACTAAAGCCTTGCTTTATAGAATTTACTTCAAATACAAAATGTCTCAAAAGTGGAGTGATACCTTGGCTATTGACTACTCGATCTCTTACTCATCATCTGCTTATGGGGAGGAAAAAAAGGGGGAGATGAGCTTAATGCTCGTTGATGGTGTGAATATTTGCTAATTATATTAATGATTTTGTTGACGTTTTAGGAAAATATTCATGTGGAAAGGGTGGAATTTACTTAGTTTTATATATTTTGGGCAGGAGATGACAACCGAGCCAAATTGAAGATATTTTGGTTGCTGTCGCTTAAAGCTTTGAGCTATAGCTGCTTATCCGCAATTTTTGGACTGACTTCAGATTTTGCGCAGTAAACCGTGCCCACGGCTTAAAGACGCACGTGAATGAACATTCGAGACAGAGTTAGAGGCGTGATTGGACTCTTAAGTTGGATATCTTTCAGATTTGGAAAGAAAGATCTTTGGGGATTAGTGAGGGAAGTTAGGGATTCTAATCTTTCACCTAATTCTTTCCCACTAGAAGAGGGACTCTCCAGATATAAAGACATTGGCAGAAGGCAGAAAGGGGGAGATCGATTTTGGAGATTTGATAGATTACAACAGACTCTTATTTTCTTATTTTGCGTGCTTTGTATAGCCATGAGTGGCTAAACCTACTTTCGTCTAGCAAGGGTTGATCAAGTTCAAGTTCATATGTGTTGTGAGATCTAAACTTAATTGTTATCCTTGGATTTCTACATTATTTATTCATTCTCTGTTTTATTCATATTATTATCTTGTTGGTTGTTGCAATAAGAGCTCGTTGTACAATTAGCCAATCAAGGTTTCTAGATCCGTAATTGTCTAGTTAGTCTTGATAATAATGGCAGGTAATATAATTTTCAAGCTATATTATAAGGATGAATAATCTAATTTAAACAATCATGCTTGTTGATCTTGTTGATCAGGGTTGGGTCTTTCTAGTTCTTAAAGCTAATAGCGAATTAAATCCTAGGCGCGTATCGGGGTTGTTCGTCAATAAGGAGTTAGTTAGAAGGCGCGTGTCCAGCTAATCTAAAACTAAGGAAGGATGAGATTATTAGAAGCTTTTCAATAATCATAACTAATCTATTGTGGGATGCGGATTTATTCTTTGTTTCAATGATAAACCGTAGAACTTGAATGAGATTATCTTGTTAGATGCTATTAATATGATTTCTTTTCAATCTAATTTTATTTTCTTGCTATTTAGTAATTTTAGTTTTTTTTCTCATCAATTACAAAACCCCCTTTTATTTCCTCGTTCTTGATTCCCTGGTTGTCAATAGGATTGATTAATCTCCAGTCTCTGTGGATACGACTGTACTCACTCTAGCTACAATTTAATTGATTTTTCAGGAGTAGATTTTATTTTTGGTGGATTCGACACCCATCAAATTTTGGTGCCGTTGCCGGGGACTGGTTTGATTGATTTTTTTCCCTTTTATGACCAGGTATGATCGTGTAGGAGCACTGCAGTTCAATTTTGAGATAGAAAAGGCGACAAAGAAGCTGAGGAAAGAAGCAAGGTTACGAAAGCTAGCATCTTCTGCCGCAATTTCAGTGATCGAAGAACAAATAGCCCCTGAATCACTTTACCTTTCTAGCGAATCAGATTTAGAAAACGAGATGGCTCAAGACAATCGCACTTTGAGAGAGTTAGAAGTTCCCCCTGTCAATCAACAGCCATTGTGCATTACTTGCCCCAGTTTAGAGGCTCCTTTCGAATTGAAATCTGGCTTGGTCCATCTGCTACCTACTTTTCGTGGATTAGAGAACGAAGACCCTCATAAACATCTCAAAGAATTTCATGTTGTTTGTTCAACTATGAGACCACAAGGAGTGACAGAGGAGCAAATTAAATTAAGGGCCTTTCCATTTTCCCTAGCTGATGCAGCCAAGGATTGGTTGTTCTACTTACCCCCTGGGACTATTAATTCATGGATATATATGGTACATATTTTCCTATATAAATTTTTCCCTGCCTCCCGTGCTGCTGGGATTCGAAGAGATATTTGTAGGATTAAGCAAAGGGATTCAGAAAATCTTCATGAGTATTGGAAGCGATTCAAAAGACTATGTGCCAGCTGCCCCCAACATGGGATATCAGATCAAGCGCTTATTCAGTATTTTTATGAAGGGCTATTACTTATGGAGAGGAGAATGATGGATGCGGCAAGTGGAGGGGCCATTGTCAACAAGACACCACAAGGAGCTCGGGATTTAATTTCTACAATGGCCGCAAATTCTCAGCAATTTGGGTTCCGCCAAGAACCCTCAAGAAGGGTTAATGAGGTAAGTGTTTCTTCCTTAAAAGATAAATTAAATCAACCAACCTCTTTGGTTCAAAATCTGGTTGTAGGGAATACACAACAAGTAAGGGCGTGTGGGATTTGCGCCTACACGGGGCATCCTACCAATATGTGCCCTACATTGCAAGTATATACCCCTGAATAAGCAGCTGTCGTTGGAAATTTTCCTGGCCCACCACAAAGGAAATATGATCCGTACTCAAATACTTATAATCCCGGGTGGAGAGATCACCCAAATCTCAGTTATGGGTCTAGATCGCCAAATTTTCAGCAATTTCAACAGAGGCCATCCCAACCAAATCCTCCAAAATCAGGTATGTCTCTTGAAGATATAGTCAAGTCACTTGCAACTAACACACAACAATTCCAACAGGAGACGAGAGCAAGTATACAAAATTTGGAGAATCAAGTTGGTTAATTGGCAAAGTCCCTAAGTAAGTTAGAGTCTCAAGGTAAATTACCTTCTCAGACAATAGTGAACCCAAAGGAAAATGTAAGTGCAATTACCTTGAG
>JAOTAX010000825.1:0-13595 GCA_025629825.1 Erythroxylum guanchezii
CCATCAACCTCGAATACTCATACCAGTGACTCAGAACTCCCATTGGAACCCTTCCTTTGGGGACGGGATGTTACAGAAGATCCATACATGCACCTACAATCCTTGTCTATGATCTGTCAGAGTATGAAGCCAGTGGGAGCATCATTAGATCAAGTTCTATGGAAGGTTTTTCATTTGTCCCTGGAAGGAAAGGCATAGGAGTGGTACATAAGCCTCCCAAGACATGTGGCAAATGCCTATCATAGCTAGGCCAATTTGAGGAAGGCTTTCTTGGAAAAGTATTTTCTAGCTTCCAAGACTTCGTCTATAAGGAAGGAGATTTATTCAGCAAGGTAAGATTATGATGAGTCACTTTATGATTATTGGAATCGCTTCCAAGACCTACTATCCAAATGCCTCCATCACCAGATACCTGATGAGCAGTTAGTCCAATACTTTTATGATGGGCTGAAAAGTCAAAAGAAAGCTATGTTGGATGCGGCATTGGGAGGATCCTTGATTGATCGCACGACTTCGGAAGCATGGGATTTGATAAAGAAGATGGCTCTGAATTATCAACACTATAGTGTGAGAGATTCTAGAGGAGTGCATGAACTAGGAGCTTCAACAGCTCAAGTTAAGAGAATGGAAAGTTTGGAGTCGAAGGTGAACTCCTTGGAAAATAGGATCACATCGCAATTATCTTTCATAACTGCCGAAGTGAAGAACCTGAATGTGCAGTGCCTATCATCCTCAATGGATCTTACCAAACCCAGTTGTGATACTTATGGGTCGGTTATGCACATATCAAGTGTATACCCAAGACGGTATGAAGAGGTGTCCGCAGTGTATCCAGGGAGGACAAACTAGAAATGGAACCCATACTCCAACACTTATAATAAGGGATGGAAGGCTAATCCCAGATTTAGTTGGAGAAATGAAGAGGGTAGAGCTCCGAGTAGATTTCAATAAGGAGGAGGAGCTGGAACTTCTACTAACCAGTTCCTCAACCAACAATAAGCTCTAACGGTCCCAGTCAAGGAGGAAACCAGTCAACTGGTTCATAACATGATGACTTTGATGAAGGAGGAAAGGAATTCAAACAACGTCAATTCAATGCAATAACAAACCTCATTCAGCAGGATTCCTCCAAAACTGCTACTCGATTCAATGCTTTGGAGAAGAGAATGGAGCAATGGGAAACAAATGCAAAAAATATCAACTCATATGTGACCCAATTATCCAACAATTTGGCCGAGAACCAAGCGAGAAGCAGTGGAACAATTCCTTCTAACACGGTGATGAATCCAAATAGCCTCAACATAATTGCTCTCCGAAGCGGGAAACAAGTGAGGTTTGATAATCAAGAAGAGGAAGCATGTGATGAGGAGATTGAGAGTGAAGAAGCACCTTCACCAAAGGAAAAAAAATCAAGAAATCTGAGAATGGCAAGGAAGAGACTTTATTGAAAGAAAGGAAGTCAGCATCCAAGGACAAAGAAGTTATTTCAAAAAGTTCCAAGAACAAAGCTGAGCATGAGGAATCAAGCAAGCATGAAGCCAAAGGTAAGGAGGTAAATCTTCAAGACCTTCCTTTTCCAAATTCATATTTAATGAGCAAGCGCATGACTGAAATTAAGCATGAAAAGGATATAATTGATCTATTTGGAAAAGTAGAAATCAATGTTCTCTTTCTTCATTTAGAGAAAAGAGTTCCAGCCTATGCTAAATACCTTAAGGACTTGTGCACAAACAAGAGGAAGTTTAGGCCTAATGAGAGAGTCCAAGTGAGCTCGAATACGTCAGCCTTGTTCAAATCTCAAATACCTGTGAAATGTCAAGACCCTGGATCTTTCACCATTCCATGCATTATAGGGAAAGTAACTATAGGAAGAGCTTTGCTAGATCTGGGAGCCGCAATTAATGTGATGCCAAAGTCTGTCTATCAATCCTTATGGGTAAAAAGTCTAAAACCCACATCTGTTGTGTTACAATTGGCTGATAGATCATTTAGGCATCCAATGGGCATTATTGAAGACATCCTAGTCCAAGTAAATGGTTTGGTATTTCCTGTTGATTTTTATGTACTTGATATATCTTCTGAAGTTGTGCAGGATACTTCTTTAATTCTTGGGCGACCATTCTTGAGGACATCTAGTACTATGATCAGCATGAAAGAAGGTAAGATCACTATAGAGGTAGGCGATCAACAAGTAAGCTTCAATATGTATGAAGCTATAAAGCACCCCCATAAGGACTATTCACTTCTAGGAGTCAATATGCTTGATATGGTTGTTGATGATGCATGTATTGACTTTGAACAAGCTATGAATCCCTTGACTAATGATTCCTTAGAGAAAGTTTTTGTTACTGATGTTTCAGGTGGACTACAGAGTGCAGACGTTGGCATGGAGGTAGAAGGAAGTCAAGTTGCCTCGCCAGAGCATAGGTACGAGCCAAACGTCCCTAAGAAGCTGAAGGACCCACCTTAAGCACCAGGTTGTTTCTCTTCTTTCACTTACAATATATTTGTGCATATTGATTAGAACTGTAATGATATTGTTGAGCATGAGCATGTTGACTAAGTGTGGGGGAGAAATTTAATCAGTAGGATTAGGTTTAGTAGGGCTTAGGGTTAGTTGTTCCAATAATTCAATTTCCTTTTGAATTCTGAATCTTTGTGGATGCATAATACATCTTGAATGATAGAAGAAATTGGTGTAGATGGTGCATTGCATGTTGTTTTGTATTGTAAGAATCGACATATGAGCTAAAGATCCTTTAGAACTTGTTCTCCTTTTCTTGTTTTTGTGTTTTGGGAAAGTTTCATTGCGGCATGGTACAATTCATTGCAGCGTGATTTAATTATTTTGCCACGGTGAACTCATCTGTGGCCGCGGCACAACGCCTCTCGAGTAAGCTCACTGCGGCGTACTTTAATTTTTTAGCCGCGGCGAACGACCATTCTGCACAAATTTTCCCTAGTCAAATTTCTCTTTTACCCTTATTGTTCGTTGGACCCTTCTTTTGCCCAGTGTCCTTTTTTCATTTCACCTCCCTTCTCTTTCTGATCCTACGACACCCCCTTCTTCCTCCTTCACTTTCGTTTCTTCTACTTCATCTTACGTCGTGGCTTTCTCCTATGGAATCGCCTTCTCTTCTTTGTTTCCAGCCTCCTTCAACACCCATTACATGTAGCTCACCTCAGCATCGTCTTTTCGTTTTTACCCCCTCGTTTCGTAAGTGTTCCTTCATACCTTGTCTTCATTTCATTCCAACTTCTATCGATTAGGATTAGTTTGCCACGACGAAGATACTCCTTTCGCAGCGACGTGATAGATTTTAAGGTTTCGCCGTGACAAATAAGCTTATTTCACCTCGGCGTAGAACATCTAGAGTACGCCACGGCGAAAGACCTTTCACTGTGACAAGTTTCTTTTTAGTAAGATTGTTTGACCTTATTATGCTTGTTTTATGCAGGAAAATGCCTCGAAGCAAAAACGATACCCAAATCCCTCCCACCTCCTCTTCTGGTTTCTCCCTTTCATCTTGCTCATCGGAGCCTTCTCCGTCTTCCCCTCATTCCCATTCTTCCCATGCCTCTACTCCCTCCTCCCCTCAGGTTGATCCCGAGTACGCTAACCTAGCTGAGAAAATCGATCATAGGTCGCTTCTTAAGAAATGACCTTTCCCTCTCACCCCTCACAACGACCCTTTTGTCCGCCAACTTATCCACTCCCAACTTACCAGATTAGTGCAGCCTAGGACCCCAGGAAATGACATCTTTGTTTGTCATTTCTACACCCATGCTCGTTTCCACAACACCTTGGACATTAATTTTTGAGGTGTCACCATTCCTCAAGCATTCACTACAGCCAACATCAGGGAACAGTACTACCTTCCTCCCATCCTTCGCTGTCACTATAAAGAATTAGTCCACGACTACCCTAGGGACGATGTCCTTCGTACCCTCTGTCCTGAGGGTGCCGAATGGTATCAACCTAGAGTTTCTCAACGTTACATTCGACGTGCTGATCTCTGCCCTGAGGCCCATCCTTGCCTGCATTTCATCAGCAACAACATCCTTCCTACCACTCACCTTGCCTTTGTTACCAAACAACAAGCCCTTCAACTCTACCTGTTTATAGTTAGCCTACCGGTTGACATCACCCATGCCATTGCTTCTTCTCTCCGCGAATCCATTCTCACCACCAAACTCACCAACTCCATCTACTTTCCCCATCTCATCACCAATCTCTTCCGGGCCCATTCTATCCCAGAGCATAATACTAACTATTCTTTCGACCCGACCGCCCTATTCCGCTACATCCGTCTCAATCAACCTCGCCTCCAGCCTCATCCTCCTCAATCCCCTCCCCGTTCAACCCCACCACCTGCTCCTCTTCCTACCCCTGCTGCTGCTCATTTCGAGGCTTTGCCTCGTAAGGACGTCCCTCCTACCCCGACGTCTTCTATGCCCCTCACCCTATAGGCACTCGCCGACCGCGTGGACACTCTCCAGGAGACCATTCTCCACATACCGTGCACCTGCACTTCCCACTTCCTCCTGCGGCCGGCGATTCTTTTAACGGTGCCGGCACACCTGGGTCCACCCCTCCTGATGCTGCGGATGATCATCCAAAGGAGTAGTTCCAGCATTTCTTTCTGCATTTCTTTTTCTTTTCTCTTTGTTGTCTTTATTTTTTTTTAGTTAGTTAGTCGGATCTATAGCTCATTTTGTACTGACACTTTTTGCACCAATTATCTATAAAATTGTTTCTCTTTCCTACTTTCTGTGCCTTCCCTCTTCACTTTCATGCTTTCTCCTTGTTCTTTGTTCTTTTTCATTGAGGACAATGTGTTGATTAAGTGTGGGGGAGCTTTTCCTATTTTGTTACTCTTGTTGTGCTCCTTTTTGACAATTTATATGTTGGTATTGGTCATTCATGCATAATGTTACAAATTTTTAAACTTGGTGATTGTGAAACTCAGTTCTGCTGTTTTTCACCGCGACGACAGACAGTTCGCCGCGGCGCACGTTGGTTTCGCCGCGGCGTCACACCCTTTGCAGAAATGATATTTGTTGAAAAATTTTGTCTTAATTCAAACTTCTTCCACACTCGACTTTTGTAACTTTTATTTTTTTTCTAAGGATTATAAGTGTCAAAGTGACACTCGAGTTTTTGAAAAATACCTCCCATTCTTTTAATGATAGTCGGTATTGGCTAATTTTACTTTCAATGTTTTTAACAAAAAGTAAATAAAGGTATGCTAACAAAGTAGCACTTTAAGTTTTTAAGACTTAAGATTGTTTATTAAGATATTACCCTTGTTGGAAGGATATTTGGGCCTGAATTTTTCTTCCATTTTTGTGTGTATCTGCTTATTTCATATCTCTCTAGAACTTGTTCAATTCTTAATCAAAGCTTTATGAACTAGAATTTTGTTAAAATTATATAGGCGTTCTTTCTAAACCTTTTGACCCAAACACAGTCCCACAAACACCTATCTATTGCTAGCCCCTTAAGCTATTATTTATGAGCACATGCACGCATCCTTATATGGTGTCAATAGTTTATTTTACATTTTCTCCTAGTTTTTAGAAAAAGTGTTCTAAAAAGGAACAGAAAAAGAAGAAAAGAAAAGAAAAGAAAGAAAAAGAGCAAGTACAAGCAGCTTCAATTATATATATATGTATGTGTTATTTAAAAAGAGAGAGAGAGAGAGAAAGTGTCAATATTGTTTAACTATTGACATCCATTTCACAATTATAGTGCATGTATTCATACTCTTTCTTTCTCCATTCATTCCATCCATTTCATCTAGCCATCTGCACATTACAACCCTGAAAGTCCTCTTGATTTTCAAAATTATAGCTCTTGTAGTGGAGAACTAGGACTGTCACAAGCTTATGGTAGAGAATGGCTTAAGCAGATTTAGAGTGAAAATGTCCCTAAACACAAGTGAGATGAGAGCAAACACTTTACCTTGAGTGAAATCTCTTTTGTTCAATTTTTTGGATTAAATTCTTTCAATGTTTATTTTCTTAGCACCCTTTCAGTCTGCTTTGATTGATTACTTAGAAAGTGATTTTTTGCCAGTTTCATATTATTGTTTTGAGCATGGTCAGAATTTTTCTTTTACACTTGTGTCTCTTTAATTCTTATAAACTTTGTCTAAGAGTACAAAGGCCTAAGTGTGGGGGAATTTCATTGAGCCCAATTTTATCATATAAATTGGCAACACTTTCATGGTTTTTAATATACTTTTTGACTCTTAATTCTTGATTTTATGCTTAAATTAGTCCTTGAGTGTGTGCTTGTATTTGATGCAATTTGATAGTAAAAATTGATAAAAATTGACATTAATTGCATTATTTATTTTTCTAAGCACAATTGATACTGCAAATTGTTATTTTTGTTTGTAGGAGCCTCAAGGAAAAGGGAGTCAATAGGTTAAAATGGAGTCAACGTGAGAACGAGAGCTACAGGATGTTCACCGCAGCAAAACATGAAGGAAAAAGTTCGTCGCGACATAAATTAATTAATTTTCTGCAGTGAAGGATCCTGCAGCATACGCCACGGCAGAACTTGCCTGTCGCCGCAGCAAATTGTCAGAAACCCGAGCTAAATTTGGAAAATTCTCTCACTGTTTGATCAGAACCACATCCATTTCACTAAAAACCTACCAAAATAGGTTATAAGGGATCGATCAATCAGCGGAGAAAAGACACACATACCTCGGCCGACACACACACGATTCATTCCTCTCACTCTCGACCTTCATCCATCAACTCCTTCCACTTTCCACTGCCAACTTCATCATTTGCCGCTGCTGCTTCCATGGGTGACATTGGAGCTCTTATGGTTATGAGCATTCCCGAAGTCATGCTCAGCTAAATCACCATTTCCTCTTGAAGATGTAGCGATGGCTTGAGTTTGATGGGTTTAAAAAGGGAGTTGTTTTACAATGTCAAGTTTAACTGCAAAGTTGTAAACTTCTCAGTTAGGGTTTATAGCCGTGTAGTTAGATTAGCTTGATTAGAGTTTAATCAAGTGTTGAACAATGCTTTGTGTTATGGATTTGCTTATGTAGAACTTTGATGCTTAATATATGAAGTTTCATATATGTCTTTGTGGTGATTGTGTTAACTCTCTTTTATCTGCCTAGTTGTGTTTGATATTGAGATTAAGCTTGATCCATATTGACCACTTGCATTAGCTCATCCATTAACACACACTAAGATGCATTTAACAAGGTTTTGATAAATGGAGTTCATTAATTAAAACCTTGGACTTAAAGAGTTCTTTAAGTTTCTTCATTTGGAAACTTAGTAGTTTTCCTCCCAAAACATTTATTTTGAACTGTGACAGCCAAAGCATCATTTTCGAGAGGATTTATCAATTTGATCGTTGTTTGAATTTTAATTTTGTTTCCCAAAAATCCAGAAGAATACTTTTACATATTTTTCTTTCAATTAGTCAATTTAGTAAAGTTTTTACAAATGACCAAAACCCCCTCCTTATCAATTTCAGTTTGCATTTTTGACAATTAGGCTAGCTTAGATCATTTGCGCTAAGTTTCGATTAAGAGTGACGACCTGAGGTTGCATCCTATATTGCAATCCTTGGAATTAAACTTTTGATTCGGTTTCCAAGGGAAGATCAAACGAGAGCCGATCACCATCAATCTTCAGTGGCTGCTGTAACATGCCAAACGCAACCTGTAATGCCTGTAAATCATATACTGCATGGTCTATACCTCTCGGAACTACCCATTCAATCTCGATCTCTGATAGCTTCGTAGGAGTAATGTTATCAATTATTGTAGCCTGCAAAAAATCATTAATACACAACTCAAGAACTTTCTCGGTCAAGGGATTAATACAATCAACAACAAAAGTTGTACAGTAATCAATAGGATGCTTAATGGTATTATTAATATTGAAAGTAACTTTGGCACCATCAAACACCATAGTTAAATTCCCTCCATGAACATCAATTTTGGTCCCAGAAGTGCTCAAAAATGGGCATCCTAACAACATCATCCTAGACACAAGTGACCCCTCATCCTCCATTCTTATCACATAAAAATCTGCAGGAAATACTAAATCATCTACCTGCACTAAAACATCCTCCAACAATCCTTTGGGGTACCTAGCGGTGCGAACAGCTAGTGTTAAAATCACACCATCTTACTTCAATGGACCAGCATTCAATGTAGTATAAATAGATAACGACATAAGATTTATAGAAGCCCTTAAATCTAGCATAGGTCGTTCTATACCAACATTGCCAAGTTTACAAGGAATGGTAAACATACCTGGGTCCTTTTCCTTTATTGGTAACTTGCCCTGCAACACTGTTGAGACGTTCTCACTCATCACCACACGCTGATTGCCTCTCATCTTAGTCATTCTAGTAACCAAGTCCTTCAGAAATTTGCAGTACCTTGGTGTTTGTCTAATCAACGTGAGAAAGGTGGATATTGATTTCCACTTTCTCAAAAATCTTTGAAGCCACCTCATCATTCTGCAATTTCTTCTTCTTAGCCAACCTGGGCCTTTCTGGATTAGCTGTCACGATTTACTCAATTTCAGCTTCTTTTTTTGGCTCGACAGTTTTAACATGGTCATGTTGAAGTTTCTGCGATCCTCTAACACTTTCAATTTCTTTTCCACTACACAAAGTAATGGCACTGACATTCTGCCTAGGATTGACATTAGGTTGGGAGGGAAATTTCCCTTGATTCTGTGCAGTAGCCAGTTGACTAATTTGCCCCCTCAGCTCTTGAAAATGTTTATTAGTCTGAGCCTGAAATTGTACTGAATCAGTCTGAAACTAAACCAAACTCTATAGTTGTGTATTGGTCATCAATTAAGCCATAGTTAACTGTGACATGAGATCCTTCAAGGTGGAAATTCGTTTGCCATAATTAGGCCTCGAATGCCGCTGCTATTGCTGTTGTTGAGACTGATGCTGCAGACTACTCTGACCTTGTTGCCCATTCCCATATCTCATATTAGGATGATCCCTCCATCCTGGGTTATAAGTATTCGAATAAGGATCATATTTTCTTTAAGACTGATAATTATCATTGATCACATTGACTTCAGCTTCCACAGTATCATCTTGCTAGTCGGACAAGCATCAGTAAAATGGCCCCAAAATCTACAAATGCGACAAATAGGGACTTGTGGTTCCTTAGTTACGATAGTTGAGTTGACATTATTGCCATTGGAAGAATTAATAACTTGTTTTTCCAACAATTCGGCAATCTTTTCAAGTCTACTTTTGAGTTTAGAACTACTTACCTCATGGACACCTCGAGTGTGTGTCTTCGAACGATACTCGAACTGTTGAAGATTTACGACCATTGCTGCAATTAAGTTTCTGGCCTCATGAGACGTTTTGTTCACTATGGCTCCCTCGCTAGCAGCATCAAGAATCTTCCTATCATTTAGTAACATCCCATCATAGAAGTATTGAATAAGGAGCTGCTCTGTAATTCCATGCTGAGGACATCTTGCGCAAAACCTCTTAAATCTCTCATAATATTCATACATATTTTCTGTATCTCTTTGTCTAATGCCACAAATGTCTCTGCGCAAATTAGCATCCCTGGAAGCTGGGAAGTATTTTTCTAGAAACAACCGCACCATATCAGGCCATGTATCCACTGTCCCAGGTGGAAGATAATACAACCAGTCTCTAGCTACTCCCTCTAGAGAAAAAGGGAAAGCACGCAGTTTTAACTGATCCTTTGCTATGCTTCTCAGTTTGAATCCAGAACATATCACATGAAAATCCTTGAGATGTCTGTTCGGGTCTTCAGAAGGTAACCCATGAAATTTTGACAAGGCCTGAATCAACCTAGCCTTCAACTCAAACCTATCATCTGCAGCCTGATACTGTATACATAGAGGTTGATCCTCTATTGGTGGTGCAAGCATATCCCTCAGAGTTGCAGAAGCTCAATTTCTGGCTGGTTGCGTAGGTGGAATAGGTTGCTGATTTGCCATCACTGCTTCTTCAAAAGCTTCCAATAACTCGGTCTCAAAGGAAGGAAAATTCTCAGTTTGGTCAAGTAAGACTTGCATAGAAGTAGAACCTTGTCTCTTACACAATTTAGTATCTTTCCTGAGTTGTTTTGCGGTCTTCTCTATCTCCGAATCAAACAATAAATCACCTACAGAAACACAATGCCACATACAAACAACTAGAAAAAAATGATTAGCAATACAAACAAACAAAAAATTAAACACTGGTCCCCGATAATGGCGCCAAAATTTGGTGGCATGTCAAACCAGGAAAAAATTAAATTCCTACTCTAGAACACTTAAACAAGCAAAGTGTTGAATAGGGTCGAACCACAGAGACCAATGTAGCAATTGTTTATTTGTGTGGAAATAATTTAGAACACGAAATCAAGCCGAAGGAAATTAAAAACAATATAAAGAAAAGCCTAACCAAGGTACTCTTCCGTTTGATATTGTAATTCGATCATAGACTTAAAAATATCAATTTTGTTCATTCTTATGGACAAAGTTATAGCAGACAGTAAACAGCACATATCGACCAATCCATTCTTAATTATTTAATAACCCTAAGCAAAGCTCCGCAGATGATTACCCTAACTAATTAGACTATTCCCGAGTAAAACTCCGCAAAATATAATCTATGGCAGCAGTAGGCTCTAATGAACATTTATCTTAGCCAACAGAATCGGAAAAGCCGTAATCTATTTAGACTAAATTATTTAATCTCATTAATTTCTTAATTGAAATTAATTTGCCACTTCGATACATAGCAATCACGGATTAACTAATCTATTCGACAATTTATCACCAACTCAATCAATTAACAGGCCTCATTAATCAACAAACACGACAATAATAAATCGATTAAATCGTAGAGATCAAACAAACATAAGAGATAAACAAAAACAATTAAATCAAAGAAGTCTCACGAATTACATAAATCAAACGTTGGATACCTTGTCTAGATCAAAAGGCTAGCCATGCATAGCACTATTCAAAGACAATGCTGTTAGAGGAGAGTCCTTGTCTTTCTCTCCCATCCACCAAAAGCTACTGCCGTCGTTTTTCAATTCTCCCCCTGATTGTGATAAAATAATCCCCCTTTTAATTTCCTAAAGTGGGATTTTTTATAGGCTAGGTTTTTTTGTTTCTTTTCAATAAACAAAGTGGGACCCAATTAAATATCAAAATAAAGCTCCAATGGGCTACAAAATAACTTGACTTCGTCCAGCAAAAGGGTTGTGTAATTAAGGCTCAAATCCCAAAGTAATTAATCCGAAATTCGCAGGTAGTAATTTGCTAACGTCGCGTCACCTTCAACATGGTCATGTTTAAATCCTGTCCAGTTCCAGATCAGCCAAATTTCACTCCAAATCGCATCACTTTGGTATTTCATCACCTAGAACATACAAAGACACGAATTACCATAGAAACACAAGCAAAACAACATATAAGCATATCAAAGGAGCATAAAACACACACAATTAACATGCACAAAATGCAAGCTATCAGTAATTGAGGTGTCAATCCCTCAAGGAATTAGTGAACTAATTGAAAACCTAATGTTACCTAAGGTTATATAAGTGTGATAAAAATAAAAATAAAAACGAAAACAACAAATTGAACAATTAATTATGAATTGATTCAAAGTGAAATTCTAAAATTAACATAAGGAAATCAAAATAGAGCACAACCACTTAACAATCAAGAAATCGCACAAGACAAGATTAACCAATTATGAAAAGAGGGGATTCATTATATCATCAATTGCTAACTTAATTACTTTTGAGTTAATTGGTATTGGTCTTAGATTTTTGAATGGTTAATTATTCTCTCTCGAGAAATAATCTTTAAAACCTAAATCATAACCCCTAATTGAATCGAAATTTCTAATTTTGCAATTTCTCAAAAAAAGCTTGTATTCCAAATAGTTCTTAAGCAATCTAATAAACAATCGGGACCTCACACATGATCTCTCTTCCTGTAATTACCAATTTGATGTTTATGTGATCTATTAGGATGTTAATTTTCATTACCAAACCTAATCATACTACTAACAGCTCAATCTCTCAATATGTTACCAAAGTATGAAAAAAGGATAAACAATCACAATACCATAACACATTAACATCAAAAGCAATCAAATTACAATTGATTCAAGAATAAATCCCAAATGAAGTTAGAGCATCCTTAAACAAGTATTCATCATCCTCATATCCAAATCATACTTCATATGAAGTAAATAACAAAAGTAATAAGAAACAAATTTGGAAAGGAATGACAAGGAGTGGCTAGCAGCAACTACTCCTCTACTTCTTCTTCATCTTTTCTCTCCTTCTCTATCTTCCTTAACTTCTTTCTCTAAATGGTAAGATGGAGGCCTTTTTCATTAAGTTCATCTTATTTCCTTTTATAGTTCTTTTGCCTTTTAAGGTAAAAACTAGGTTTTACCTAGGCCAAAAAGTCCAAAACAACCCTCCAATAATGAAAATGGAAGTAAATCTCACTTTTTCTCGTGCTTGTCATAATCGTGATCGTTAAAATGAGCTTCTGTCATGATCGTGACCCTTGAAAATGAGGTTCTATAATGATCACAATCATGACTCTTGGTTAGATCACTTATGTCACAATCATGACAGGGATGTCATAATTGTGGCCTGGCTCTTTCTCCAAACTTTTCTCCAACTTTTCTCGATCTTCTTCATTTGATTTCAAACACTAACAAACTTATCAAAATACCTCAAGTGCTCAAAATTAAAGTCCATTGACATGCTCTAAACCATATAATACTAAAAAACATAAACACATAATCACATTACACAATTTTAATTCTAAACATGCACAATTCATCTAATTAACACCTAAAAACACACTAAAAAACCTACTAAAACATGATATAAATTACACATATAAACATCCCCAAACTTAAAATTTTGCTTGTCCTCAAGCAAAAATAGAACAAATACAAACTCAAACACCAAATAATAACATACATATATACGTATATGCAGTAATAATACAATGACATCAAACTTCATGAAACTAATTTAACTTTAAACACAATCCTTCAATTGTTCTAACTTATTAACTTGTGAAATCTATGGCTAAGCACTTCATATTAAATATGCATACTAATCAAGACCTTAATATCATATTCAGTCACCGTAAACACTTACACACACACATTGATAATTAGTTAGTCAATCAAAACTGTAGCTATACCTAAATAGATTTTCATGAAAAAAACATGCTATTCACAAAAATCGCTAGGATTTATTTATCAATACACTATTTTTGTTAATTTTTTTGACATTGATCTAGTCTTTTCACGCAAAGGAAAACATTTGAAATGAATTTCTTCCGGTTACTCAATTAGTCCATGTTTTATTAATAGGCTTAGTTGAAACGTCATTCTAGCCTTTTGGCGCAAAGGTAAACATTTGTGATAAATGTCCCCCAGTTACTCAACTAGCTCACATTCTCAATTGGCTACTAGCTATATTGGACCCCACACCCCACACCCCACCCGAAGGTGTTTGCGGGTTATACCGCGGCGTGTGTTTGCAGGTTATACTGCG
>JAOTAX010000891.1:0-13592 GCA_025629825.1 Erythroxylum guanchezii
AGCTCCTGCAGCAGGAGCTTACAAGCTTCCGAAAATTGGTTAATTCCAGTCTCTCTTATGATACTTCTGTGGTAATAACTCAACAGCCATCATCTACCCTGACAGTGAGAAGCTGGGAGGGAGCACAGCCAGGACAGGTGACCCCGACTGGCCAAAGGGCTATTCCATGCCGTGTGGCGTCATGCTCAGCATATAAACTGAGGGGAGTTGGCTGGGGGGCAGCGATCGCTGCTCGAGGACAGGCTGGGCATCAGTCGGCAGGTGGTGAGCAATTGTATCGTGCATCACTTGCTTTGTATATTATTATATTATTATTACTATTATTATTATTACTACTACTAATACTACTACTTGTAGTTTACTTTATTTCCATTGCTAAAATGTTCTTATCACAACCCACGAGTTTTTCCCCCTTTTACCCTTCCGATTCTCTCCCTCATCACACTGGAGAGGGGGGAGTGAGTGAGAGGCTGTGTGGCACTTAGTTGCTGACTGGGGTTAAACCATGACACAGGCCCACAAACACTGGGCCTCTGCGCTTGCCTGCCCTCCTAAAAGTCCAAAACTCTCTCTGTCTCCCGCTCATTGTAGCCAGAGCCCAGCTCTGAAGTTGCAAATAGACGGCAATTTCACCCACACCAAAGGTGCCAGGACTAAAAGCTGTTTCTGACCCTAACCTTCCCTTGGGAGCACTTTCACAGCCCCACAGACACTGGGGCTCTAAACATGACTAGACGCTTAACGGTCCCAACACCCTCTCTCACTTCATTGCTCTCAGGTTCTGACTGAGGCCGCATGCCTCCCCCAGTGTGATGTCAGAGCCACCACTGTGAGGTCAGAGCTGGCCGCCCGCACAGGCCTGTGGCGCGCGGGCAAGGAGCCCCCAGCTGCCGTGTGGCTCTTGCCCTGGGCAGGCGCGCTCCTGCTGTGGGGCAGCGTGGGGCTGCTGCCGGAGCTGTTTTTGCCTGGGCAGGCCACACTGCTGGGGCTGAGGGGGAAGAGCGGAGCGGGGAGCCTGCCTTTGCCCAGAGATGGCGAGGAGAAAGGCCCCCGAGAGAAGACGCCAAGGGCCCTCCCAAGGCTCCTTGGGGAACGAGGCTGGCCAACAGCCGGCAGGGGAGGCAGCGGGGCCGAGCCGCTGCCAGACGAGTAGGTACGAAGCCTGGCATGTGCCCGGGGCATCAGGTTGGGCTGGTAGCACGGACGTGGCCTAGCACGGTCAGTGGGGTGCGGAGCAGCCTGGGGAAGCCGACAGAAGTTTTCTGAAGAAGAGCCCCGTGGCTTGCGAAGCCCCCCTTCTGTGGGGACGGGTCTCGGCGGGAAGCCTGGCTCACTCTCCCAGCCAAAAGGCAGTGTGCAGCAGGGGCTTTTGGGGAGGCGGGAGCCTCGTGCTGCAGGGTCGGAGCCCAGCCCTGCTGCACGGGGCGGTTTTGCTGCACGGGGCGGTTTTGCTGCACGGGGAGGCCAAGCCCCTGGGGCCTGAGACTGGCCCCCTCGGGACGTTGAGGCGCGATCCTGCCTGGCTGATGGGAGCAGCTGTGCGGGGCAGAGAGGGGTCGGGAGACCTGGGAGTGCCCAGGGAGGAGGTGGGGGGAGCCATGGGGGGGGGATAGCAGCCCGTGCCCCCTCCCCGAACGGCCACTGGGAGGTATCTGCTGCGGGGCAGGGTGGGGCCAGGGTCCAGGGGCTGAGAATCAGGCTGTGCTGCCGGGTGGGCTTCCCGAGGCTTCCTGCAGGCCTGTAAAGCAAAGGATGGGGAAAGGAGAGGGGGGGCCCGCTGGGAGCAGCCCAGCTGTGCTGGCCTCTCTCGCTGCTGCTGGGACGGCCCGTCCTCTGGCAAGGGCCGCCACTCAGGCTACTCCTGCCCGCCTCGGCTCCCACGGCGTGGGGACGGTGGGCAACGGGCATTTGTCTTTTTCCTCCGACAGGAACCTCCGCATGCAGGTGGAGCTGGGGATGCTCTCTTCGATGTCAGCTCCCGGCTCAGCCACTCAAGGGCCTGCCAAGTGGCACGACAAGGCCACAGAAATTGCAAGTAAGCTCAGCACTGCTGCTTGCTGTGACCTCCTCGGGGCTGAACTTGGAGAGCTGCGCTGCCCTGGAGCTCTGGCCAAACGTCACAGGCGGCAGGAGAAGTGCAGGCTGCCCTGCTCTTTGCCCCAGGGAGGGAGTGTGTAGGACACGGTGCCCGCCTCCCCGCAGGCAGCTGAGACACGTGGGGCTGGGCATCCTAGAGAGGAGACCTCAAGAGACAGGCCTAACTTTTCTCTGCTTTCCTTATGCAGGGACAGTCTTCAGCCTTACTTGCTGTCCGGCAGGCGCCCTTGTCTCCCGGCGGAGACGTCTGCTGAGGACGTGCATCTCCGCCGTGTACGTATTACATCACGTTTCTGCTGTGGATGGGGGAGAGAAAGGGGATGTCTGAGGGCCGGTGCAAGCCAAGGGGAGAGCAGAGGGTGTTCTCCAGCCAGCAGCCCAGGGCTCCCAGTCGGGCGCCCAAGCTGGGGCGCTGCTCGTGCTGTGGCCATTCTCAGGGAGAGCCAAGAGCAAAGCCCCTCGGCAGTCTCACTCCCATGCATTTGCCAGAGCCCCACACTCTGGCTGCGGTAGGGCAAACTGCCGCGTAGCCAGACGCTCGGGTGCAGAGCCAAGCCTCCGCAGGGGAAGGCTTTTCCCAGCTCTGGCAAGTGACCGCGCAGGTCTGGGAGGGCTCTGGGAGGAAAGGCAGACAAGGCTCCTGTGCTTCCCAGCTGTGCAGAAAACCACCCCTAAGAGAGATCTGTGTGATCACAAGTGAGAACAGGCCTGCTTTCTCAGCCAAAGAGAGAGCAAGGTCCCCACCAGAAAGACTGCTGAAAAGCAGTCTTCGTTTGCTCGGCCTCTTTACTTTCCTGCATAATTTTCATTCCCTTTGGGATGGTGCTTCTGGAGCCCTTTCTCTGGGGAAGATCTGCCGGCAGTGTTGAACGGTGTGGACAGAAATCGTCTTCCTCCTGGGCACTGCTCTGGCAGCTCTCTGGCAGCAGGAGGCTTCCAAAAGGCTGGCTTTCCGGCCTGAAAAGGGAACTCCACCGGTGGAGGGCTTTGCCCAAGACTCGGATCATGGGCAGCCACAGGACTCCCTCTTTTTCAGGCAAAAGGTGACCCTGCAGAAGAAGAGGATCTTCCAAGTCATCTTCTTGTTGCTCCCCGTGGCTCTTGGTGAGTTTGCATGAGCAGACACCTGAGAGCGACAGCCAGGCTGTGCTGCATGCCAGCTTTCAGCTGCCCGGCTTTCCTTTTGGGCCAGTATGGGCGGAAACTCCCATGGCCCAAGCGCTTCCCGAGTACGTCCTGGACCGGGACTGCCTTTTGGCCTGCCAGTAAGACTGGGAGCCTCCCAGCCATGCTGCTGCTCTGGCCACTGGGCCACATGGCTTGCTTCGTCTGCAAGTCCGCGAGAGAAGGGCGTAGCTACTTCCAAGCCTGAACTGGGGATTCCCAGAGGGGAGGGGCCGTGCAGGGGGACCCATGGGGAGGTACCTCTCCTAGCCCATGCAGCCTGGTCTCGGGGCTCCCTGAAGCAGCGAGGGGAAGCGGGGAATAGCTCTGGGGCACTGAGCACACCTGAGGCTCACGGCCGCGCAGTCCCCTCAAGCCTGGGCCGATGGCTTCCGGGCAGAGGCGCGTCCTCTCTCCACACCCCACGTTCCCCACCTCCTCAGCTCACCCGCTGCCCCACCCCTAAGGCAACAGGGAGGAGACAACGCGACTGCAGGCATCGCTAGCGACCCCAGTAAAATAACTCTCTCTTGATGATGTGAATTGCAGCCGGTGCTTACTGTGGGACCTCACTGCCAGGGTGGACAATGCGGACAAAGGCACTGCTAGAGGTCGGTGACTCCTGTGGCACAGGCACCTCCTGCAACCGAGCATTGCTGAGAGCGACTGGATAAATCACGGGCTCTCCTGCTGCCACGCAGGGTGACCCAAAGAAGCAGCAGCTTGTGCCGAGTCTTCCTAGGGAAGCCTCTCCTGGGAAGCCCCGGCGGCTCTGGTAGCGGATGCTCGAACCGAGCGTTTTTCCCTTTCAGGCGCCGGCACTTGTGTCTGCAGAAGACCTGAAGACCCTGCGGTAAGAGACGTTTCCTGAGCTGGAATTGGTTCTGTGCAGAAGCGTCAGCCGACCTCGTGCTACCTGCACTCGTTTTGCTAACAGCCAGGGCTCCCATACCTCCTACCTGCCTTTGCCTTCTGCTCAAACTGGTGTGGAAGGGAAGCACTGGCAAAGCAGGGGAAGCACACGTGTCTCTCCTTCTTGCCGAGCTGAGATGCTCCCCAGAGGGGACGGGCCGCTCTCTGACAAGATCTGCTTTCCTGTCATGCAGGATCTTTTGCGTTTTGTTGGCGGAGCAAAGACAAATGATGCAGCTTCTGATGGAGGAGGTGGCTCAACTGAGGGCGGAGATCAGCAGGGCAAAGGTGATGCTGCGTTTTGGGGAAGGAGGCTTGGCTGGGCAGAACCCCCGAGAAAGCACTCCTTGGGCTTGTTGGTGGGGTCGGACTGCTGAGTGCAGCAAGCCAGCCTTTGCCCCAGGGGCTTGCTGGGTGAGCTGCTGTGCTGCACAGGCCCTTCTCCAGGCCCAGTTTAAGCAGGCTGCTTGAGGCAGCAGAGGACTCCCGAGAGCCTTCCCTTGGCACGCCGGCACTCTGGCTCCTCTGGCTGGGCTCCTGAGGCAGGGATGAGACCCAGGCACGCTGACGGGGCCAGCCGTCGCTTGCAGGGCCCGAGCCCATCTCCCCGCTGACCTGCAGAGCGTGGAGGGTGGGGATGAGGGTGTGGGGACCCTCGTCAACCCACCTCGCGGCCATGGCCGTGGCTGTGGCCACAGATTCTCTTCCTCAGTCCTCGTGGCTCACGTCAGCAGCAGAGAGTCTTGCAGCTCTGTGGACAAGGCTTGCCTTGCCTTTCTGACACTGGCCCTTTGCCTCTGCCGGCGCTAGCAGCCACGCTGAACTGCCCGCTGATGTGGTCCTTTTCTGTGTTCGTTTATGGCGTTCCCAGGAAGTGAACCAGGCAGCATCCCAGATGGCTTCGGAAGTCTACGTCGAGATGTCTGACTGGGCCCTGAAAAGCTCTGGTATGGACACAAGCAGCCCAGTCTCCTTGCCCTGCGCTTGTCTGCAGCACTCCCCAAAGAAGCCTGTGCTCCGGGCGCTGCTCTCCAAAGTGGGGGAGCTTCAATGCTTCATGGGGTCCAAGAGCAAGGCTGTGGCACAGTGGCTCTCTCAGACTCCCTCCCAGTCCTGCCCTCGGCCTCCGCACGGGGGCCTCCGCACGGGGGCCTCCGCCGCTGCCCCCGCACGTGTTCCTGTGCTGTTGGAAGGGCTCTCTTCCTCTCCGCTGCATTGGAAGAGGGAACGGCTGGGCCATCCTTTGCTGCCCATGCCGCAAGCCCTCAGTTTTGGTGTGCTGTCATTCACGTGGGCGCCCGCTGTCTCCCAGAACCCTCAGACCTTCTCCTCGTGGCGCTGTGAGAGAAGCAGTCACCACCAGGCCGGTGGCTGCCGTCATTCCCCTGCGCAGCTGGGCACCCCCAGCGGCGTGGGGAGGAGGAGAGCACTGACAGACGTGGAGCTGGCCGGCAGCATCAGAAATGCTGTCTGAGCACCGAGTCCCCCTAGAATGTGGCCTCTTCCCGTCACCTGCTCTCCCTCCCTTCCAGGTGCCACCATCGACATGCAGAGAACTTCCGAGACCTACATCTGCAAAGAGAATTGGGGCTGCAGGCTTTTATGGCTCTTTCGCACTGCCAACCCTCCCGACACTATTTTGCAGGTATCGTAGCAGAACTCCTCAGGGAAGGTTTCCTGCCTCCCTCTGAAGTTGGGGACCGACCTCAGGGGCTCTCCCCTCGCTCCAGTGGCACTGCTCAAGCCCACAGTGTTGATCAGGTTCCTGAAAGCAAAGCTCGCACACAGGGCTGGGCTTGCTAGCAATCAGCGCTTCCCCTCAGGAGGGGAATGGAGCTGAACGGAGCCACACTGCTGCATCTCGCCCACAGTGCTCTGCCCCAGCTGGGTGAAAGACTTTCTCCCTGGTGGCCCCGTTTCCACGCCCATCCCTAACAGCGCCTTTTTGGGGCTGGCAGGCGGGAGGTGGGGGGTGCCCTGCAGAGCCACTGGGCAGAGAGGTGTTTCTGCTCGGCCCTGACTGGGGCGGTTTCATAACCGCTGGTCTCCTCTGCCCCATAATCCTGAGAGCCCCCTTTCAGTCAGGCAGGGACGAAGGCCTCCTGCTTCTGTCCATTTCCTCCCATGCGCCTCATTTTCAAGCCAAAATAGACCCCAAGGATACAACGGCGCCTACGCTTCAAGCTACGCGGGCCGCTGTGTTGGCCCCAACACTCTCTCACTCTTCCTTGCTCTCGCCTTCTGCTTGCAGCCGGATGTTTCCCCAGGAAACTGCTGGCCTTTACAAGGGGATCAGGGCCAGGTGGTCATCAGGTTGCCAGCACGAGTCCATCTGACTGCCGTCACTGTGCAGCACATCTCCAAAGAAGTCTCTCCATCTGGGACCGTCATCAGCGCCCCCAGAGACGTCGCTGTCTTTGTGAGTCTCTGCTGGGCGCTTCTGGTGGGCATCTGGCCCTGGGGGAAAGCCATGGCAGGGTCTTGCTTGCTTTTGCGCGTCCTCTGAGGTTTGCGTCCTGCTCTCTCCTGAGCACTGCAGTGCCCTAGCGGGACACTTCAAGGCCTCTAGGGGTTTCATCCCTCTTGAGACTTGTTTGGGACAAGCACCTCAGGGTTCCTGAGCACAAGTCAAGGCCGAGACTGAGCTCCACCACATCGAGTGCTAGCCTACTGCTAGAGCGCCAGGAGAGGGTGGGGAGATAGCAGGGCTGATCCAGCACGTGGGTTCCCTCTTTGTGGGGACGAGTCTGAGCTGCTCTCCTTGTGCTTTGCCCCTGAGGGAGTGGATGCGGACGGAGAAGAGGAAACTCTCCTTGGGACGTTCACGTACAACGTGGCAAAGGAGACCATTCAGACCTTCCCTCTGAAGGTACGGTCCACGCGCAGGGGCAAGGTGCCGGGGAGCAAACCAGGTTTGCCTGCAAGTCCATGGCAGGAAGAGCGTGAATGCTTTCTCCCTGGGCCGAGGGACAGTGTCCTCTCCTCCCAGCACAGCGTGCCCCTTCTCTCCCCGTGCTCTCACGCCTGCCAGGAGGAAAGCGGGCAGAGCAGACAGCGGGAGCTTGGTGGGGTTGCACAGCAGCCGCCCCCCGCACAGGAGCACCTCCCCGGCCTCTCTGCCCGCACAGAGCAAGCAGCAGAGGGAAGGGGCAGAGGGGAGGGAGACTGAGCCCCAGCAGGGCCGGCATGCAGAGGATGCCAGCTGCCTTCCCCCTTCCCGTGTCCGCAGCCTCCCCAGCAGCCCCGGTACCAGCAGCGAGCCTCAGATTGCCACAGCCGCTCCCACCCACTTTCAGGAGCTCGTTCCTGAGCAGGAGCAGGGCTGGCAGGGGGAGACACCTTCATTGCATTGTCGCTCCTAACACCCCCGCTTCCTTTTCCCGCTTTTCTTCCCAGAACGCGCCGCTTCCCAGAGCCTTTGCACGTGTCAAACTTCTGGTGAAGAGCAACTGGGGAAACCCAGCGTACACCTGCATTTATCGAGTGCAGGTTCACGGGAAGATGGCAAAACCAGAAAGCCTCGACTGAAGCCAGAGGAAAAAGAGAAGGGCATACAGAAAAGAGCAGCAGAAGGGGAAGGAACAAAAAAATAAAAAAGATGTGGCAATTCAGATTGGTGCAGAAGATCTGTCTCCAAAGTGGGGTGCGCAAGAAGGCCCTTTGGGGGGAGGGCGGGAGCGTGTGGGAACCGTTAGGACCTCTCCTTAATTTTTTCTTCAACCTGAGGAAGGCAGTAAGCACTCCTAAGGTTTACTCCAGAGAGGAGAGGCCCAGCCTGGCACCGCTCCTTCTCCCGCCACCCCGCGAGGCTCCGCAAGCGGCACCAGCCCAGGGCAGGCAGAGGGGCCCGGCTGCAGTTTACAACTGCCGCAGGAGCAGATGGAACCGTTTGGCCTAGCACCTTCCCAGCATCCCGGCTGTCGGTTTGTCGGTTACCCCCCCGTTTCTGTGAAAGGGGGGTGGGGAGCCTGTCTGAGCGGCCTGTGGGAAAGCCCCCCATTCCTCGGCCCATCAACGTCCCCGCTCTAGAGCTCGCTGCTCTCTGTCGGGGGTCCTTTTGTGTCACATTGAGTAGTGTCGACGGGGAATTTTCCAGCGCTTGGCCCCTGGTTATTCTCCCCTTGGCATTGGGACGACCCTGACCCGTCTTTCCTCTTGACGGACCACCCTCTCTGGGGTTCCCAGAAAGGCTGTGCGGTTCTGCAGCCCTTGGGCTGTTCCCGTCATGGGCTCCACCATCTAACACTCGAGGCCCCTCGGTCCCCCAGTGCTGCATTCTGCAACACTTGGCTGTTCCCTCCCGCTGCTGCTATCATGGGCATCGTGTCCTGGGCTACAACGCCGCCTGCGCTAAGGACATCCCGGGCAGCCACTCGGAAAGCTCGTCCAAAGGATTCCGGGGATGGGGAGGGTTAGAACCCCGTCTTCCTGGCAGCTGTCTAACAGCAGGGAGTATTGGGAGGGGGTCAAGGTGGCAGGAGCATTCCCTGGGGGGTGCTGGAGGCTCTCAAGGGGTTCCTGAGAGATGGGGCTGGGGAGTGGGCATCCCAGGGTGCTCGGGGGGTTCTCATGCTGCTGGAAATGGTTTCTAAAGCTAAGCAGAAACGGCAGTTGTCCCATTAGCTTTGTATGACGGTAGGCACCTTAGGTGGGACCATCCCCCGTGCATCCAGCGCCGTAATAAAGAGAATGCCTGCTTCTCGATGCTACGTTGGTGTGAAGAGGCTGATTCCCCATTTCGGTGACAGTTTGGGCGACCCAGATGGGACTCCGCTTCTGAATCTCGATGGATCCGCGGGATCGCAGGACCCCCAGCCGGCACCGAGGGATTCTCGGGAAGAACCTCCGAAGCCCGGACCGAAGAGCTCTGAGCAGGACCCCTGGGAAGGTAAAGGCATCCCTTTTCTGATTAATGGGGCGGTTGCCTGCCCGTCAGGCGCGGCGAAGGCCTTGCAGGGTTGGGCTGTAAAGGTACCTAAGGGAAGGATTGGATCCTATCGGGCCAAAGTCCCTAGGACACCTGTGTCTGGAAACCTTTGGCCGAAGGGGTGGGTTGGAGTCCCACTGAAGGTAATCTAGGGGTTCGAGTCCCCTTCCGGGGAATGCCTCTGACTATTTTGTGCAAAGTTATTGTTTCTCTGTTTGGTGTTGCTGTATCTTTTATGGCGGGTACTAAGCCCTCTGCGGAAGGGGGATTCGGAAAAGATCTCCCCTAGGACGTATCGTGAAACATTGGAGGAAATTGGGAGGGGAGCCTCTCAGTCGAAAACAGCTTCTAGAATATGGTAACAGTTGGTGGCCAATGTATAGTCTCGAAGATCAGGAAAAATGGCCAAAGAATGGAACTCTAAGATATACTACTATAGTACAACTGATGGTACTTTGCAGGCGGGAGGGTAAATGGGATGAAGTACCGTGCGTGCATTTATTTTTCACACTAAGAAACCACCCGGAATGGCAGAAGGAATGCGGAATAATCCCACAGGACCCTCTGATCTTGGCTCTAGAAAAGGAGGGGAGGGGCAGGAATTTAAAACGATGGTGTTCTGCTTGTAGAATGGGGAAGAGATGTTGGAAATGCGGACGGGAGGCAGAAGATGACCTAGAGTTCATGGCTGCTCCCCGGCAGAGGTTGGGAGAGAATCCTGACGCCGATGATGCGTTAGTCATGTGAGCAGGGTCAGAGAAAGCGGTCGTAGGCGAGCCGGTGAGGCTGGTAGCGCGGGAGGAAGTGGCTATGGACCTGGCTACGGGCGACTTGGTGGAGCAGAAGGATTTAGTGCGATGGCAGGAAGAACGAGGGGACGACAAGGGGAAGCAGGAGAGGTTTTACAAGCTCCTCTCCGACAAGCGGTCGGAAATAACGGGCCAGTAAGCGTTAAAGTGCCATTCCCAAGAACGGATTTGAGGTCCTGGAAGGAAACGGCGGGTATTGATAGGGAAGAGCCAGAAAGGGGGGCTAAAGTTTTGGAAACTATAATCAGGACCTGACTGGAATGATGTACAGGTAATATTAGAGACGTTGTTAGACGGTACTGAGAAGAAGGTGGTATGAAACACGGCTCGGAAAGAGGTAGAAGGGGCACAGGCTAATGGGGACCTGCAGGGAACGACAGATCCAAATTTTCCTGCCGCAGACGCGGGGGGCGATCCTAAGCAGCTGGGACCCCAGGGGCTTTTGGGTACTATTTGGCATAAGGCACGCTATGGCAAAAGCGATCGATTGGTGCAAATGCTATGAGGGTAAGCAAGAACCAAACGCATCCCCGTCTGCCTTCCTGGAGCGGTTAAAAGTCACTGCCAGGAAACAGACGAATCTAGACCCTGAAAAACCAGAAGAGGCCGTTCAGTTGGCTTCTGTCTTTATGAGACAATCGGCCCCAGCTATAAGAAAGAAACTCCAAAACTTCGAAGGGGCAGACTCAAGGGATTTGGGAAAGGTGTTAGAGGTAGCGTGGATGATTTTTCATAGTAGAGAGAAGGAAAAAGAGGCACGACAGGTTCGAAGGGAACACCTAAGAGAGGGGAGATGGATTGCTGCTTTAACAGGGGCTCCTGCAGGAACGGATAGAGAACGGGGAGGCACAGGAAGGGGTTACCGGGAAGAAGCAGGGGAAGGGGAAAATCAGCTCCTTTCGCACAGCCCTGTGGCGCGCGGGGAAGGAGCCCACAGCTGCCGTGTGGCTCTTGCCCTGGGCAGGCGCGCTCCTGCAAAAGCAGCAAGAGCTTTTGGTCCTGGCACCTTTGGGGTGGGAGGAATCCCTGGACGTTGGCAGTTTTCTTTCTGGACTTTGGCTGTACTCAGCAGGCCAGGGAGAGAGACTCCATTCAACACTGGGAGGCTCCAGAAACAGAGAGTGTCTGTTCCCTTGCTCTGTGTCCCACTCTCTGCCCCTGCCTCTCCCCTTTCTTTTCCCTCTCACCCTTTGCCTTCTGTCCTTCTGTCCTGTTCCCTGTCCCATTTCTCTGTCACTCTGCCCTCCTGCTGACTCTTCTGTCTCTCTTGTCCCGTGCCCTTGCCCTTTCTGCGTCTGTCCATCCCTCTGTTCTCCTTCCTGCCCCTCTTCTCTCTCTGTCCCTCTGTCCTGCTGCTTAGCACTAGTTTTCTTCCTGCGCCACGTTCTTCACTTGCCCTCCATCTCCTTCCTTCTCTATCCCTGTTTCTGCTCCTCACCACTATTTTTCCTTTCTCCACTCCCTGCCCAGCTACCCCTTTTTCCCACCATCCCTCTGTCCATCTCCTGTCCCTCTGTCCTGCTCCTGTCCCTCTCCGGCCACCCCACCGCCCTGCCCCACCCTTCTCCGCCGCTCTGTCCCCCTCTCCCCCTCCTCCTCCCTCTCCACCGGGGCTCTGGGGCCAGCGCAGCCCCGCGCAGGCGGCCATGGGGCCTGCTCGTGGGGCAGGGCCCAGCCGGGGCGGGGGACGGTGGCCGCGCAGGGTCAGACAGCAGGGCGGTTGCGCCCCGTGGCATGCCGGGAGCTGTAGGCCCGGGGCACGTGTCCGCCAGGTGGCCATGTTGGTTAGCACGGCATGCCGGGAGCTGTAGTCCTGAGGCATGGGGCTGCCGGGCGGCCATGTTGGTTAGCAGGGCATGCCCGGAGCCGTCATGGCCCCACGCTCACCTTCCCGGCAGCCGTGTTGGTCTCGGGAGGTGCAGCTCCAGCTGCGGCCCGGCTGAGGTGAGGCCTGGGGCTGCCTGTGAGGTGAGTGAGGCCCTTGGGCGGGCGTGGGGGTGTCTCCTGCCTGCTGGCTGCCCGGGGGTGGTGGAACAGGAAGCTTCAACCTGCCCGCTGCGGCAGGCTCTTGGTCTGCTGGAGGCGAGCTGGGCCAGGGCAGCCCCAGGGAGTTCCCTAAAAGCTGATAGAAGGGAAGAGGGGAAGGAGGCGGATATCCCCTAGGCGCAGAGACGGGGCGCCTCCCCGACTCGCCAGAGCTCCCCCTGAGCCTCTCCTGGCCCCGCTCACCCTGTGCAGCTGCCCCCTGCTCCAGCACCTCCCCTGAAGGCTGTCCCATAGCACGAGATTGCCCCCAAGCCCTGTTGTGAAGACCACAAGCTGGCTCTCAAGTGGGCTGGATTCTTTCTTAACGCGGGTGCCGTTACCAGCAGTGCGGGGAAGGAGCAGCGTCTCCAGAAGCCCCTGCAGAAGGAAGGGCTTCGGCCAGGGGCGATCTATGGCAATAACGGTCACTGCTGCTTCTTTCCCTGTCCCAGAGGCCGCGCTGAGGACGCGGTTGTCCGTTCCTCCCGTGGGGATGCTGCTGACAGCACCTGCCTCAGGCTTGCGTGGGTTGTCTCTGCCTGACCTCACTCTCCTTGCGGTGTGGGGGCGAAATGGGACAGGAGGAGCGCTTACTGGCTGCGGACAGGAGCTGCCGCGGCTGAAGCCAGAGAGGCTGGAGAAAGGTAAAGAAGAAGAAACGGAAGGCCATCTGGCTGACCGCTGCCTCCTGCTGCAGGCAAGAGAGAGCCTGCCTCTCCGGGTGGGACGGGATCTCTCTTCGTAGTGCACCGCAGGCGAGACCGCCAGTGTGGACCACAGGGCCTGTATGCATAACCCAAAGCGTGGTACAGCCGCGTAGTGCGCGAGCAAGCGAGGCTACGTGTCTAGGAAACCTTGTCTCGTAAGAGCTGTAAGACATCCACGTATTCTCTTAGGTGGACAGCCGAGTGACTGGAGTTACAGAAGAAGAAGGGAGGAGAGAAGGAGGAAGAAGCATCTGAACTGGCCAATTCTCCCAGCAGCAGTGAGAGCGAGAGCTGTGGTGAGTCCCGGGCCCTCGGGGACCTGTCACCCCTCGTCTGTGCCTTGGTCCCTCCCTGCCCCTTCTCTGGCCCTCTCTCTTTTGCATGCTGCTGTGATTTTTCTTTTTTTGTTCTTCCCTGTACCTGTTCTCTTTTCACTGTTCTTCTGTCCTGCTCCCTTTTCCTCTCTCCCTTCATCCATCTTGTTCTACCACCCCCTGCTTTTTTTCTCTCTCTGCGCCTTTGGCCTGCTCCTTCTCCTTCCTTTTGTTATCCTCTGTCTCTGTCCTGCAGCCCATTGTTGTTTTTCCCTTTTCCATCTTTTTGTCCTGATCTGAATCCATCTCTTTTTCTGTCCTGTTCCCTGATGTTCTTTTCCTCTTTGCACCTGTACATGCCGCTCTGTGTCCCTGCCTCCCTGTGTCTGTCCTCCCTCCCTTCTTCCTCTCTCTATCCCCTTGTCTTGCTCACTGTTGCTGTTTTTTTTCTATTCTGTATCTCACTGTCCCTGCTCTCCTTCCTGTTCATCTCTTACTCTTTCTGACCCTCGGTGCTGCGTCCCGGTATGGAAACGCCGCTCCCGCCCCGCGGGCGCGCTGTCGGCGGGCGCTCGGCGCGCAAAACGCGGGCGGCCGCCCCTGGGCAAGGGCCGCACGCTGGGTGCTCGCTGCCGCC
>JAOTAX010000974.1:0-13584 GCA_025629825.1 Erythroxylum guanchezii
CGTCCTCCAAGCTTGGACTTTTGAAGTTGTTCCAGCCGGATGATAGCGTGCATCTCTATACTGAAGATGAGGGACCCTAGCCCCGATACTTGAACTCTGGTTTATTCTCAAAAAGTGGCGCAGGATACTGACCGATGGGGGACACCCGAAATGATGCCATAGCAAGGCCAGACCGTTAATAAATCTCCAACCATTCGGAGGAATTTGGCTCGACCTCAAATGGTAGGCGCAGCACACCTCATCAATGATCGAAGCATACGGAAGCTTCATACCACCAACTGAGAAAAAGCTGTCTGAAACAGCAAAGTATCCTCCTAGATTGCTATGAATCCGTTCGCTCTCGAAGGCCAGTCTGGGTCCCCAGGACGTAGGGATGTTATTCTTGATAACCGATCGGTTCAATTCCTTCTCGGTCATCGTCGATGGATCGCGCGGCGGTGCTTCAACGACTTGCCCATCTTTCCGGTCACTCACCACAACTCCCTCATTTGGTCTTACCTCCGGCATTTCCATCGCTTCCGCCGTTATTTCAAGCGGCCCAACTATTTGCAAGGCACTTTCGGCGGTTTCACCCCTAGGACTAATCTCACCTCTAGGACTGGTTGATGACATAGTTACGAAAAAGGAATCAGTAGGATAAGGATCAGAGAAATGACGTACCTAGTTTAGCGGCTAAAATTTGGAGTTTAGACGACAGAAGAAATGGAATCCCGATGATTGTAGGAGAAAAGAAGAGTAGAGAGAAGTCAGAGAACAGAAGCTGGAGAATCAAAAACGCAGAAACGGAAACGGAAGAGGAGAAAGCTTATCGATTCCAAACGCTTATTATAGAAACCAACTAAATGGGCGCTCCAACTAGCGTCGGATGCGTGGTGAAATCCAAATCGACGCTGCACACGTGGCACAATCCGGGCTGTGGCGAATTAGGGTTGTCAGAGACCTAAAGCGACGCAATGGTTGAAAGGACGCACATGACAGCTATACAGCGGTTGAAAGGACGCAAATGACAGCTATACAACGGTTGAAAGGACGCACATGATAGCTATACAGCGATTAAAAAGACGCTTCATTTCAAATTTTGAAAATGCACCAGTGGTCGCGTGCCGTCAGTAATGATTAAACCTAGTGCTTTGATTAGGCGTCGACGTCCGATCGGTCGGCCCTGTCATTACTATCGATCGGTCGATCGTATTGCTGCGATCGATCGATCGGCCCTGTCACTACGATCGATCGGTCGATCCCATCACTGCGATCGATCGGTCGGCCTTGTCACTACGTTCGTTTGGTCGAACCTATCGTGAGCTGTTAGACAATCGAGCCGCACAATCTTTGTGTACTCCTCCGACCCTTCTCCATGATCAGACTCGAGGAGTAGGGGGGCTTATGGTTGGGACGATCGTGCTAGGCCCAGACTTAGGCCCAGGCGCAAACGGCCCATCCACAAATGGTGATCTCCCATGCTTAAGTGAAGACCTAAACCTAGCAGGTATCTCTTCATATATAAGGTGCTACCTTACAATGAGACAGGTACGATTTCCAAGAACCCTAGTATTCTTTATTCACTAGCCGCCAAAACCCTCACAAAAGACTAACTTGAGCGTCGAAGGGGCCTACTGGTAGTCAACCCCCGGTGTGCCTTATTGTTTTGCAGGTATCCCTGTGCCAAAGTCAATCAATCTCATGGATCCAAGTAACGACGTCCAGCCCCAGCAGATTCAGACAGAACCAACATGCTTATAGAGTTGAACATTGCCTATGTTGGGGTTGAACATACCTGTGTTATTAGTGGACACACAGTTGTGTGTGTGACCCTTTATTTTCTCGTAACTGTGTACAATTTAAAGGACGATGTTTCACCCATTTAGAGGTCAGACGAGCTCATGTGGTACTGGACATGTCCATACAAGTTTCTATGACCATGTATCTCTATGATTGTCGATAATTAAAGTGAGTTTGAGGGACAAGGTACTAAATACACTTGTGTGAGTTATTGTGTCTATTATAAAAACTCCATTTTGACGATATATAAAAGGAAAACATGATGGACATCAATAGACACATGAAAAAGAGAAAAATGAACATGAGAGACAAAAATGTTCTTTAACTGCAGAATTTTAAGGTTTGACGATTTAGAATTAGGTTGGAGTAGTATTGATTCAGGGATATCGATTTATAATCAATTCTATAAGTTTATTGGATTGTTATTGTTGTATTATGATGGTGTTTCAAGTTGTGGTCAATAGCTTGGAACTTCAACTCTTGTAAGTTTGCTATTTAATTAGTGAATTTACTGGTTAGTTTGATCAGTAAATTTTCCCTCTACATTAGAGGAATTTTCAAGTAAATTAGTGTTCTATTTATTTTTTTCCATCATTTATATTGCTTGGGTTGATTGTTTGTCATGATTTAGATGCTTGATATTGGCTAATTGTTCTTGTTGATCTTGTGGGTATTATTATTTGGACCCCAACAATTGGTATTAGAGTCATAGGTATGGATAGTGGTAATAGTTCTATGGTTAAATTGACCAATTACTCATTATGGAGACCCACGATGGAAGATCTTTTATATTGCAAAGATCTCTATGACCCAATTAATGTGGACAAAAGTAATAAAGATGATGTCTGATCTAAACTAGAAAAAATGCCAAATAAAGAGCGATAAAATATGAAACAAAAGACCTTGATACTATTAGACAGTGCATTAATATAAGCATACTCAATCATGTATCTGAAGAGACTAATCCATTTGAGTTGTGGAAGAAATTAAAGGGTCTTTATGAGGGAAAGGCTGCCACTACAAGGCCTCCTTAATTACAAAGCTTGTAAACTTGAAGTTCAAAACTGGAAAAAATCAATGTTTAAACACCTTAGTCATTTATAGGACATTATCAATAAGTCAAAAATCATGAGAATAATCCTTGACGATGAGCTAAAAGCCTTGTTCTTATTGAGTTCGTCGTTGGATAATTGGGAAATCTTGGTTAACTACTAATAACTCTATCTCATATGGTGTGCTTTCTTTATATGTGATCAAAGAAAGTATATTCAATGAAGAGATTAGTAGAAAGGAGGTCGGAGTTGATAACATACAAGCCCGTAGAGAGCAAAGAAGAAGCAAGAGTATGAGGTACCAAAGGACATGCAAAGTCTAAGAATCGCTATAGATCTACAAATGGCACGGAGACTAAGACATGTCATTACTATTTCTAGTCTCTGTGTGGTTGTTATCTTCATCGTTGTGAGCTTGCTACTATTTTTCTCGTTTGGTGTGAGGAAGGAGCTTTTGGAAAGCTCATTTTAATGTACTCATTAAATTTAATGGAGAAGTCATTTTAATGTACTCATTAATTTTATAGTGGATTATTTGTTAGACTAGAACATCGGCAAGATAAAATATTTTAATAAAGGTTCAAAATGGCATTCATCTACTGAGAGTTAAATCTCCTCTTATATAGCAAAGGTTACATGTACAAGTAGAAATGTAATATTACATGCATACAAATCTCCGAAGGTATGGCAAAGAGAGTGGCATAGGTGTGATGAGGAGAACAAGAAAAATGACTTGTACGAGATATAACTCATTGAGACTTTCCCATTGATTTTGAGTTGAGTTAGTCTTAAAATGGATTAGACTTGAACTTTTTTGCTTTGAACTTTTTGATTTGCATAATAGTGTGTGATTATTTAAGAATATTCAATATTAAAAGGTTAAAAAAAAGGAAAGGATGGTTGGTTAACATTGTTGCACATTTTTAATTCAAAGATTGAGAACCTTTCAAAGCTAAACTTTCTAATTCTAGTAGTTAAACGATTCACTAGTCTAAAGTTTATTGCACTAGCCCAATGAAGATTTGAAGTCTAAAGTAATGTCATGATTTTCGTATTATATCAATTAATATGTGCCATATTAGTCCAAAAACATTACTAAAATGCCTTATATTGTATCAGGTTATACCACAAAATTTTAGTTTATATTACTCATACTGGTTAGTATAGAGTCAGAGTTCAAAATATAAAAAATCTTATGTCAAAATTACAAATTATAATTATAAAATTTAAATTAAGAACATATTTTGTTTAAATATTTCTAAACATAAATTATTTTTATATAATAGTTATTATGTTTTAAAATATAATATTTATATTAATTTTGATAAAAGATAAATTATAATTAAAATTTTGAAATTTATCCAATTTTACAATACTCAAAACTACTAATTAAATTAGTAATAAAATATTTAAAATTTTAATTTGTTATAAAAATAGTCCGCCATCCCATATTTGACAGTGTTTACGTGACATACTATACCAACATATTCGATCTAACATATGGTATACACATAATAATGAGACACATCACATTATTAATTAAAAAATGAAGACATTCTTTAGGGGAGTTTAGGAAAACAAAGTTCTGCGTTGGTGTCGAGTGCTTAGAGTAACAAAAAAATTTGTTGATCAAAATGAATATTTCATCTAGTAATAGTATTGGAGATGGAGTTCATATCAACTTTCCAAAAGGTGAATAGTTATCTGTAGTACGGTGATGACGATGAAGACGAGGAGTCAAAAACTCTAGTTCACGAGGGTCAGGCAGAGTTTCTAAGAAACCTGTCCTATGTTGGATACTATCATGAAGACAAATACAAATGTTGCAAGCTTGTTAAGGCAAGAGCATGTGGTGTCATCAACACCGAGAAAAATATTGAAACTTACTTTCTCACATAGCCAACAAAAGATGAAGGAACCTAACATGTTTGTGGCTCGAACTCCTGGAAAACAAGGAATGAGATAGTTATCATCCAAGGATTCTAAACCTTTTTTTACTACAAGTTCGTATGAAAGATAGAAGTGATTGATTTGTGGAATCAAAAACTCTGAATTTTGTTATGTCTATGACATCTTATTGCAACTTGCTCAAGTAAAAAAGGGAAAGTAGCAAACGTCTCTCTCAAACTACTGTTCACTTTCTGCACCATCCGTCTCCACTACTGTTACCATTCCGGTGGCCCTCTATTGCAGTCCGCCCAGGTTGGCTGCGTAGGGGACCCATGGATCACAGCTTTTCCCAACGCCCAGACGTTTCCCACAAGGCTCCTTAGCTTTCGGCGACTACAGATCCCATTACTAAGAAAATCCGCACAAGGGAACGCGATGAGGACCCACCACCTCAACCCAACTCCCCACTTCCCGAGCGACCCAGTTATAGGGAAGTGGTCACCAACCCCCCAGCAGCTTGGCCTACTGACGACCCTGTAGAAATCGAGGAAGGGGATATCAATTTGATCCCCGGCAAATTTGGTTTAGATATTAAACTCTTCAATTCCTTTAAAGGCCGCCTGGATAAGAAGTGGGAGCAATCCGTCATTGTTAAGCTTCTCGGCCGCCGCATTGGGTTTACTGTGCTGCAGACTCGCCTTTCATCGTTATGGAATCCACTCGGGCCGATGAAAATTATAGACATTGAGAATGACTTTTTCCTAATCAATTTCTTGAATGCTGATGATTATATCCATGTTCTTACACAGGGGCCCTGGATTCTCTTTGGACACGCCCTCTCGGTGCAACCGTGGACACCCATTTTTCGCCCCTCATTTGGTAGAATCTCCTATGTGGTCTCCTGGGTGTGATTCCCAGAATTACCAATTGCTCGTTACCATCCCTCCATTTTAACGACATTAAGCAATCTGGTTGGACAGACCGTGAAGATCGACGAGACAACCCAGCAAGCACAGCGCAGCAAATATGCCCGTATGGCAGTGGAAATTGATATCACAAAACTAGTCGGCCCATCATCGAACTCGACGGAGAACAAATCCGGGTAGCCTACGAAGGTTTACCCATGATTTGTTTCGCTTGTGGCGGGATTGGCGACGGGACAATGCGTTGTCCCTCCTGACCCACCCCTGTCGAGACCCATCCTCCTCTGAACTACTGCCCGACTGAACACCCTATCAGCCCACTACCTAGCCCACAACCCGACCTACCACCATTGACATCGCATGACGCCGCGTATGGACCCTGGGTCCAGGTACAACGCCACCAGCGCCGTCGGCGCCAGCTGCCAACGGATCCAAGACGTGACAAAGGCAAATCCCCTCTCCCAGACGTTGTGAGCGCATCGAGGTTCCACCCTCTGATAGCCAACAACTACACCGCTACAACGACGTCCACTCCTCTGCCAGCCAACAGCTCCACTGCCACAACAACGTCCCCTCCTCTGATCCGTACCCACAGCCCTCCAGACATCTCTCGCTCTCGCGCGGACCGTCAAACCCGCAACTCTCACGTAACCTCACAGAAAACTGGGCCAGGCAGCAGGCCCTGATCAGTCGTGGCGAGTGGGCCTGCGGGCCAGAGTTCTCAGTCTCCCGGCCCGCATGTTCACGGCCCTTCGACCCATAACCCTAAGGCCCAGGATCCCCTCCCGAGTCCCCTCCACGCTGCCAAGGACAGAGCCTGCCTCCATTCAGCCCACTCACTCCTCCCATATTGCGATTTCGATCCCTTCCCACCACGACCTCGTTATCCCAGATCCTTCCTTTGCTCCAACTCTCCAGCATAATGTCGAGCGTCACGTAGGGGAAGATGCCATGCACACCGACGACTCCCCACCGCCACAGTTGCGTGATCAACATCCGATGACACCGCCAAAACCTTCAGATCCCGCGTCTTCCCTTATCTCAACTCATGAGGATACGACTATATTAGACTCCCAAATGGAAGAAATGGTCCACCCTCCCCTTGGTACCACGGACCATGGTCATATGGAGGTCTCCACCCCCTCCACCGATCAATAGAGTTACTTCCCCCCTTCCCTTATACTTTTATGTCTATCTTTATCTGGAATTGTCAAGGGGTCGGTGGTAAGACTTTCAAACCGGTTTTCAAACATTACGTTAGGCTCCATAAACCCATGCTCGTTGTGTTGCTTGAGACTCGGGTTAGTAGCATCCGAGCGCACAATATTATCACCTCTTTACCTTTCCTTCATTCTTACAGAGTGGAAGCCATTGGTTTTTCTGGAGGCATTTGGATTCTCTGGACCCCGGATATCGCTGTGAACATTTTACTTGCCCATCGCCAATTCATCCATATGCAGATCACCTGGGCGAACACGTCTTTTGTTTTCACCGCCATTTACGGTAGCCTCACCTATTCACTGCAGCATTTTCTATGGACACACCTCCGAAAACTAACCCACATTACCTCTCACCCTTGGCTCCTCAGTGGTGATTTCAACGCTAAATTGGAGTGTAGCAACAAGAGCGGTGGGGCCATCATTAACTCCCAGTTCCGGGACTATGCCCACGACTGTCAACTCTTCGATCTTGGTTTCAACGGCCCCAGGTTTACTTGGAGATGGGGCCGACTTCTGGCTAGATTAGACCGAGCGTCGTGTTCTACTAGTTGGGTTACTTCTTTCCCCCACACTGCGGTCTCCCACCTTCCTTTCCTCAAATCGAATCATCGTCCCCTTTTTATTCAGATCCGACCGCGCCAGATGCGAGATCCGAACACTCGTCCGTTTCGTTTTCAAGCTGCCTGGCTAACTCATGACACTTTTACCCCCACCGTTTGAGACCACTGGACCCCGGAGCCTCCTACGATGTTTGGCGCTCTGCGGGACCTTGCTCTTCACTTGCAGCAGTGGAATCACACTACCTTTGGGAACATCTTTTATCGTAAGAAGCGCCTCCTGGCTCGGCTTGCAGGGATTCAAAAGTCTCTGGAGGCTGCAGACTTTGATTATCTCCGCGACCTGGAAACTACCCTTCAAACTGAGCTAGAACGGGTCCTCTACCAGGAGGAGCTCTATTGGCACCAACAGTCGCGATGCCAATGGATTGCACAGTGTGACAAAAATACTAAGTACTTTCATGCAGTGACCACTGCCAAATGCCGACAGATTCACATCAGTTCTCTTTTCGATGCACATGGCAGGACTTATTCTGACATCGCTAGTATCCGACAAACAGCCAAGGACTATCTGGAAGAGCTATTTTCGGAGGATTCTTTGAGCCCCTCGCGACTTCCTCTACACGGTCATTTTCCTTCTCTCTCATCCCGTGCCACCCAAGCTTTGGATAGTCCTCTACTCCCTTCTGAGGTTAAATCAGCCATTTTTGACATGGCCCCGAATAAGGCCCCAGGGTACGATGGGTTTCACGCCTTATTTTTCCAATCTCAATGGGACACCATTGACTCTTCTTTGACTCGATTCATTCAACTTGTTTTCCGTCATGAGGTTTGAGAGACGGAACTCAACTGTACTAGAATGATTCTTATCCCCAAAATCCCCTCTCTGACGTCGATTACTCACTTCCGTCCTATAGCTCTTTGTTCCGTGGTCTATAAAGCTATTACGAAGATCATCGTTAACCGGTTGAAGCCTCAACTTAATTCGCTTGTGGCCCAGACCCAGGCTAGTTTTGTTCCGGGACGTCAGATTATGGACAACGTTATCCTGGCACAAGAAATCATTCATACCATGGGCCGAAAATTCGGCAAGCAGGG
Organism: Erythroxylum guanchezii; assembly: GCA_025629825.1. Taxonomy (NCBI): domain Eukaryota; kingdom Viridiplantae; phylum Streptophyta; class Magnoliopsida; order Malpighiales; family Erythroxylaceae; genus Erythroxylum; species Erythroxylum guanchezii. Next base: position 8,520 of record JAOTAX010000974.1, read on the forward strand.
TTTCTTGGCTTTCAAGGTGGACCTGGAAAAAGCTTACGATTGTCTCTCCTAGGCTTTTATCCACGATACCCTCATAGATATTGGATTTCCGGGTTCGTCATTTCTCTCATTATGAAGTGTATTTCCTTGACGACCATGCAAGTGAATTGGGCAGGGGGTCTCAGTGACATTTTCACCCCCACTCGAGGCATCCGCTAGGGCGACCCGCTTTCTCCCTACCTGTTTGTTTTGTGTATGGAATGTCTAGGTCACCTCATCACTCACTCCCTTGCGCAAGGCCATTGGAAAGCCATTAGACTCAGCAGACGGGGTCCTCCCCTTTCCCATCTCTTTTTTGCCGATGACCTCATCCTTTTTGTCGAGGCTTCTATCGACCAAGCCATGATTCTTCAGGACGTTCTAAGCACATTTTGTACAGCCTCCGGGCAACGTGTTAACCAAAGCAAATCTCGCTGCTATTTCTCCAAGAATGTGCCCCCATCATTTGCTCAGCAACTAAGCCGAACGCTAGATTGTAAACAAACTACTGACTTGGGCCATTATCTAGGCCTTCCTTTGCTCCATGAGCGAGTCCAGAAACGTACTTATCAACACATCCTGGATAAGGTTCAACAACGGCTTTCCGAATGGTCTGATAAACTCCTTTTGTTGGCCGATCGGGCCCCTTTAACTCAATCTGTCATCGCTGCACTCCCTCTCTACACAATGCAGACGGTTCGTCTTCCCCAACGCCTGTGAGATGACTTGGAACGGCTGATGCGTAATTTCTTGTGGGGATCCACGCCGAGCACCAACAGGATCCATCTGGTCAACTGGGATCGCGTTTGTCACGCGAAGGAGAGGGGCGGCCTTGACATTCATAGTCTCCGTGCAACAAATGATGCTTTACTTACTAAGCTAGGTTGGGCTTTGCTTTCGAAGCCAGATGCGCTTTGGGTGCGCGTCCTTGCAGCAAAGTATCACTTTGATGTTGATAACCCCCCTGCTGCCCTTAACATTAGTGGCGGCTCGCGGACTTGGCGGAGCATTGCAGCTGTCTGGCCGACAGTGCTTAACGGTCTCCAATGGGTTATTTGTGATGGTTCTAAGGCTAGATTTTGGATCGACCGCTGGGTGGCAGATGTCGGCCTGCTCATTGCCCACACGCAGCGACCTTTACCCTCGGCAGCACATGAACTACAAGTTCAACACTTTGTGGATCAATCGGGTAATTGGCGTTGGATTGAATTTCAATACCTTCTTCCTAACTTTGTTTGTTCGTCCATTGCGGGTATTTTTCCACCCCAGCCCCCATTCGGGCCGGATAAATGGATTTGGGGACAATCTGACTCCGAGCAGTTCACTTCAGCTTCAGCATACGCCATGCTTAGGGAGCATCCCCCCAACGCTTTGAGCGGACTCTGGAAACTCATCTGGCACTAGCGAGGACCTTAACGCATTCGCTCCTTTCTCTGGCTCTTTGGACAGGATCGCCTTCTGACTATTCAACAACGTCTCCGTCGTGGGCTGACTTCGAACTTGGCGTGCCATCATTGCCACGCCGATGAGTCCTCCCTTCATGTGTTGCACGATTGCCCCAGAGCGAGGAGTGTCTAGCTTCGCCTCCCTCTTCCGAGCAGCCTTTTTTTTTCTCTTCCAAGCCAGGAGTGGCTTCATAACAATCTTTAACGGCACCAGATCGGATCTACCGTGGACTAGCCCCTCATCTTTGGTACCGTCTGCTGGTTCCTTTGGACTTGGTGCAACAACTTTTTGTTTGAACCACAATTCGCGTGGCTGTCCTCACCGGGCCACCTCATTATGGACTATGTGCATAAGATCCACCACGCGGAGGTTTGGCATAGCCGAGCCTTTCCGGGTCGACCTCCCTGTCAGGAGCATCTCATTGGCTGGAACAAACCGGCCCCGGGTTGGGTGAAATTAAATACTGACGGGGCTTGTAAACGTTCTATCTTATCCACCACTGCAGGAGGTCTTCTTCGGGATAGCTCGGGCACTTGGCTCGGTGGCTTTGTTCAGAACATTGGCTGGTGCTTATTGGTTTCTACCGAGCTTTAGGAAGTCCTTTCGGGCCTGAACCTTGCTTGGAGCCTAGGCCACCGCAAGCTAATTTTGGAGATCGATTCTCAGATCGTGATGTAGATACTGTCGGACTCTACCAACCGGCCCAGATCGCACAATCCTCTCATCATAGGTATTAATGAACTTCTAAATCGCAACTGGGTTGTGGTTCCCTGTCATACTTACCGCGAGGGCAATCGCTGTGCGGATTGGCTCGCCAATTATGCTGTGACTTTTGACATAGGAATTACCACTTTTGTCCATGCCCCCTCAGGGTGCACCTCGATCCTCGGAGAGGATATCATGGGGATTTGTCTCCCACGTCTCATTCTGTAATCTGTAGTTTATGTTCCCTTTGAAGCCAAAAAAAAGGGAAAGTAGCTAACTCGTAAGAATTTTCTTTATGAAATCTTAGCCCTTCTATTATTTTTGGTGATAATCGATACAGCAGTACGGGTCCAGCTCTTACCGAGGACAAGGAGGAGGAGATACGACACTATCGTCACTTGTATTTTATAATTTGATGTGTCTCATTACTAGCATGTGTATGTCAGATCATTACTGTTAATTACATAATTAACATGTTTTCACTACGAGTTAACATTTTAAGCATTTATTGCTATCTTTAACAATTTAATTAATTTGAAAGAATTAGGTAAAATATAACTAAAGTTATTGAATCATAATTTGATTTTTCAATTTTAACTATATTAAGAGATTATTTTTTGATTATAAAAAACTGAGATACTGTTTTATAAGTTTTAAAATTTATGCAATACAATATTAATTTCACTCTTTTAACTTTATTGAGTACCTTATAATATTAGTCCTAATATTTTTAAAGGTAATTTGATCTAAATGGTCAATCAAGAAATATAAATAGTAAGATATTATCCATATATAGTCTTTGTTTTTATCATAATATCAATAAATAGTGATGCTTGATTTGGATTGGTGCTCATATACAATGTGTAATTTAATTATAACAACCCTACATAAAGCATACATAACATATGCACATTATTATGTAAATATAATTAGATTTCTGTTGTATGATAGGTATGCTTTGTAGTCCAAGACATTATTTTAGACAACCTATTTGCCGAATCAACTACAACAAATAATAAACTAATGTCAAATAAATCAATAAAATATCATTTTCTGATGATTAATACACACCTGGAAATGTAAACATAGGCCGGAGGAAGAGATGGGTGAAAGAAATTATGGATGTATGCTTGTTTGTTGTTGTATAATTATTATTGCCTTACAAAGGCTCCTTGATGTTCAACTTTTTATGGTGAAATCGGTTTCTAACTGCAAATCATACGTCTTCACATCCTCTAAAACTCCACAATTTTGCATCACCATGTCGTGGGTTTGAAGTCGCTTGTAGTTTCTTATGTACACTTTTCAATAATAAAGAATCTCGATGATTGATGTTTTGTATAAAATAAAATTGAAAATATATAATAATTTATTTAATTATATATTTGACATATTTTATCGCCTCTGACTTATTTAATTGTATTTTTATTCATCCTAATTTTGTTCTTTGGTTATATTCCGAAGTGCTCGATTTTTCTTTTTTCTAGGCTTCTACATTGTATTAGTTTTTGGAGATCTGCTACATTATTGGCAACTTCCCTCATTTAAATTATCATTTTAAATTCTATTTTCCTTTTATTTTCTTTAAACTAGTTTTTATCGTAGCGAGTTTTGTCCATCTCCATAAAGAGAAAGAAAACAACAAATTTGATTTGCAGATTAATGTTCTCTAGATCATTTATTTGATTGGATTGAGATCATTTAAGTATTTCTAAATTGCATTGTAAAAGAAAATTTCATTTCTCTATATTGAAAAACTTCAAAAATTGTATTTTTGAGCTTCTTCGTTAGTCATCCTCTAAATTTATTGTAAACAACTTTACTCTCATTTGGGGTTTTTGAGTTCCAATCACTACAAGAAAATAACGATTTTGCAACGGAAAAAAACAAACCATCGTTATTTAAATGTGTCGTGAAAAGTTAAATTTAGTGACAGAATAATACCGTCGGCAAGTAAGGCGGGAATTGGTGGAGGGAAATGACTTGTTGACATTACCGACAAAATATTAGGGAAGGAAAAACTGCGTTTGAATGTTAGTCGTTTTGTTTAGGTTAAAACACTCCCGCGCAGAACCCTTCTCCCCCATCTCGGTCGCTCCTTCGTTCTTCTCTTCCCCTGTTTCTTCTCTCTTCCTCCGGCCCTGATAGCTGTGTTTGCTCCTCTGGCGCGAAGTCTTCTCCCGTTCGTGCTGCATCCGGTGACATCGTGCTGCTTCCGGTCCTCTTCTCCTAGCAAGGCACCATTTTCGTTGAGGTATACATATTGACCGTAGGTGTTGTAGTTTAATTACTTAGTTTGCGTCTTTGATTTTTTTCTATGTTTTGGTGTTTTGTGAATGGATAAGAACGTTATATGTCAAAATGTATGTGATAGAAGGCGAACAATGTGAATTTGGTTGGTATAATGGGATGATTATTTGATGAACATAAGGTGTTTGATAAAATGCCTATATGTCCATGGACATATGCTTCCAATTACAAATTGTTTTATCACAATCAATTTTTAGAACTATAACTAAGTCCTATATGGAAAGACTTTTTTTTAAATAAAATATAAAACAAAAGATAGTGATTAGATGGTCCAACTTTGTTGGTAATTGTTTAGAAAAAAAATTTGACATAGTGAGAAGAGAAGTGTTTGAAAAGAAGAAATAGGATGAAGATCGTCCACGTTTGAGTGCTTAAACATTTTTGGCAATATGTCCATTTGTTATGAACTATATATTGATATATCTTATAAGAAATTAGCATAAGTAGTACCATGCATCTTTATATTCCAAACTACACTTATGTACAAAAATACCATCACCATTTATTGCAGGTAAGTAATACATACACTTTAAAATTGTAATATTATTATTGAATATAAAGAATATCATACCTCAATACAAACTAT
>JAOTAX010001032.1:0-13579 GCA_025629825.1 Erythroxylum guanchezii
AATTTTCTCACCAATTTCTTTCTCATTTAAATTCATTTTAATATTTCTAATTTTCATCAAAAGTTCGGGGTCCAACATTACGAGTAAACTTGCAAACTTTCTAACCTATAATAAATTACAATATTTAAAATTTTGATGGTGATTTCATAACTTAGAGCAACAAGCACACTCATTGTAAACTGTATTGGGTTGAAGTTAATGATGCTTAGTTACTGTCTTACATAGATGCAATGGCTAAATTTTGTCCCTTTAGTGTATTTGATTATAGCTCTGCCCTAGTATATATTTTTAGAATTATTAGAAAACACAGGATACCATTCATATTTAAAAATACTTAGTGAGAGAATGAGTATTTCTTTAGCCTGGTTTATAAAGTTTGGTAGAAAAAATCTCAGGTTGTAAAATATACCAAACTATTTCAAAGTTAAAGGAGCTAAAAAAATAAATTAAGGATGCTAAATAGAGATAAAATCAAAATTTTACAAGAGAAAAAAGGAGAAGGTTAAGGAGGAACTTTACAAAGCATAGAGTTTATTGAAGCAGGATAAATTCAATAAAAATTGATTTAATTAAAAAATTGTAGGAATTTATTCAAATTTCAAAGTTGTTTAATTCTCAACTTCAACAGCAAGCCAAAGCAAATTAGTTATAGATAGGAGACTCTGATAGTTCATACTTTCATACACAAGTGAAACACAAGAAATAGATTAATAACATATATTTTTTGTATATTGAGAGGGGTCATTGATTAACTAATAGAGCTAGTATTGCTTAACATATTTTTAGGTTTTATATAAACTTGTTAGGAACTAGTAGCACACCCTTTATACATATAAGACCTAAGGTAATAAAGAGTGGCCCTATGGTGTCAAAAGCTATGAATTCTATATTGATAAAGTGGTAACTGATGAGGAGGTTAAGACATTAATATTCTTAATAGCAAACAACAAAGCTCCTACCTCGAACGGGTTTAAATCTTACCTTTTTTAAAAATGTTGGCATACTATTGGATGCCACTGAAGACGTTTTTTAGTCAAGAACGATTCTAAGGAAAATCAATACTACGAAAATAGCCTTTATCCCTCAAGTTGATCACCCCATTGCCATTAAGGACTTTAGACTAATTGTTTGTTGCAATGTGATATATAAAGCCGACATAAAAATTATTTTGGAGAGGATTAAAGCTACCTTACCCCTGAGAGTGTAGGACACCTAAGGTGTATCGGTTTGAGGAAGATCTATGTTGTTTAATATTCTACTTAGCCAGGAAATTATAAAAATTTATGGTTGAACGAACATCTCCACAAAATGTGTCTTCAGGTTTGACTTACTCAAAGCATATGACTCTATAAATTGAAGATTCATGAAAGCAGTACTAGAAGGACTTGGATTCTATGAACAATTCATCAACTGGATAATGGTATGTATAGAAACAACCAAGTTTTCATACTGATCAATAGAGATCTTAAAAGATACTTCGATGGAGGAAAAGGCTTCAAATAAGGCAACCACATTTGTCATACCTTTTTATCCTTTTCATGAAATACCTTTGCAGATTATTGAAGGAAGCCCAAAAAATAAAGGAGTTTAAGTTTTACTCAAACTATAAGAAATTCCAATTCACTCATCCTAGATTTGCTAATAATCTACTTATATTCTACAAAGGGGATGAAGGCTCAGTAAAAGTCATCTAGAGAGCAGTGGAATAATTCACATTTACCTCAGGTCTAGCATTGAGCATAAGCAAAAGTATAGTTTTTAATAAGGCTATTTGAGATCCTACCAGGAAAAAAATCTTAGAGATCCCTACCTATAAAGAAGAAAATTACCAATTAGGTACCTTAAATTCATACTATGAGCCTACGCTTACCAAGATGTTGACTAGGATCCAGTATTAAACAACAATAGCTTCAATTTTAGTATAAACTCTTCCTGGATAGGATTAATTGAAATATATAAATTAAAAGGAGGCTTAATTTTGAAGACTCGAGTACAAAATAATGACTTATTATTGTAGAAGCAACTACTAAACATCAAAGATGACATTAAAGGTAAGATGTCACAAAAGGAGATTAAAATATTAAGGTTAAAATTTGGAAGGGTGAGAGTAGCTATTTATGATATTTTCATACTACTAAGGAGGAAGTTGATTAGGTTGTATTTGTTTAGAGATTTAGCTATACCCAAAATGTCTTTTATCTCTTGGTACGGTTTTCACAACTATCTATCAACTAAGAAGAGATTGAAAAAAAGGCAAATTCTCAAAGAAGATCTTTGTTTTTTTGGTAATAGTGCACCTAAATCTAGAAATCACTTACTTTTTAAGTTTGTTTTCTTCTCAAGATGCACTATAAAAAGGTGATGCACTAAGTTGATTTTGATTTAGGGTTGAATAATGTTAATATATGGCAAAATATTTTCATGCATATAAAGGTAGAATAGAGTTTTTTTTTTAAGCTTCGAACTATGACTTTTTACATTTTCATTTACACTATATGAAAATGTAGAAATTATGTTACTTTTAAGCGAGAAACACCTTATAGCAACAGTAGTAGCCTCTATATAATTAATGAACTTAAAGTGAGATAGAAAGGGAAGATTTATCATTGTAATAGAGGAAATAGAAGGATAGGAGAAAGGTTTCATTTATTGTAAATAATATAGATTCTTTTGTAGATAGGGGCTCCCCAAGTAATTGTAATTCTTTTATTATATATATATCTTTGCCTTCCTTTAAAAAGTATATAGTGGTAAAGAGATATGCTCCTAAATATCCTTAACTATATAGCAATTTTCATAGATTGATTCCTAGATGACGTTTTAATGTTATAGGGGCTTTACAACAGATCCAAAAGAAAATGATGAGCCAAAAAATGTGAAAGCGATTGTGTCTAGTCTTGTTAAGGAAGAATTAACTTTGATGAGCTCAAATTAGGCACAAGACTTGGTTGATCTTCCTAAAAAATGTAACATAAATAGTGAAAGATAGGTTCTCAAGATTAAGAAAAAGGATAATTGTAGTATTAAATGATACAAAGAACGTGGCAAAAGGATACATATAAGGAAAAGGGATTGACTATGAGGAGATATGCTTACTTGTCACGAAGTGTACATCATTTTAAAATTTTCTAGCTTTAATGACTAAAAGGGATGTTGAATAATATAAAATAGATGTAAAGACCACATTCTTAAACGGAGTATTAGATTAATAAATAGTACAACCAATAGGTTTCATTTACAAGGCTAAGGAATATAAAGTATGCATATTATTGAATTCAATATATTGTCTAAAGCAATCTTTAAAGTAGTGGTATATTAAATTTCATACTACAATCATATCATATGTTTTTAGAATTATTGACAAAGATTGTTGTGAATAAGTTAAGAGGTCCAATAATAAATTTGTCACTTTATCATTATATGTAAATGACTGGTAACAATAATTAGTTTATTAGGCAAATTAAAGATTGTATCAACCATATTGATGATGGAGGACATAGATGAAATTGTGCCCATCTTTAGGGTTAAGATCACAGAGAATCATTCAAGAAGATTGTTGTCACTTTTAAAAGCTACATATATTAAGTAGATACTAAGGACTTCGCATATAAGATGGTATACCATTTGATTTGTCCTTTGATAGCCAAGTATAAAAATTAGAAATGTAAAGCCTATTGACCTCATTATATGTAAAACCCCGAACCCTAACCTTTCCTTTCATTGAATATAAATCTCCATGTTCAATGAATAACATTTTCGAATGAATAGTGATGTTTAGGGGACACAACCCCAAAATATTGAAAATTATCCATAATAAGTATTAAAGTCCAGTAATACTGAAATGGATCAAAAATAAGTTCAATCGGATGGATTTTTGGAGTTCTAAAAGTGTTGGATTAAAATACCCTTTTTGGAAAAATAAGGGGTATTGATGATTTTAAATCCATTCAATTTTTTTTAAAAAGCAACTAATCAATAAGTATTGACCCTAATTAAAGTATTTCCTGGTCAATTTGATGATAAGATGGTTGTAGAATATTTTCGGGATTTAATTCAATTAGTTTGTCAATTAAATGCATTAAAGGACAATTTGGTCTTTTTATATCAATTAAAGGGCAATTTGATCTTTTTACAAGAATTTAGTGGATTGATGCTTCATTAGAAGAGAACCAATAGGAAGGTGGCATGTGGAATCCATTAAATGACTATAAAAAGCAAAAGTAAGACACGTTGATTCATTTTGAAGTGTTAATCGTGAGAGTGACGAGAGAGTAATGTGAGAGACCAAAAAAGAAAGGGAAAAGAAAAGAAGCCAAGGGTGAACGTTGGCCAAGGAGAGCTGAAGAAGAGTGTGGTCATTTTTTATGGAATTTGATGGTAATTTGGATGAATCTTGAAGTATTCGTCAAATAGCCAAAAGAATGGAGGAAAAAGTTGTAAGCTTTCCTCACCTAAATTTCTAATTTATGAGCTGTAGAACCAGCTCCGTAACCACTGATATATAGTGGTTAACCTAGTGCAAGTAAGTAATGTAGAACTAGCTCCATAACTAGTGGTTAACTAGTTGAATTCTAGGGGAAATCAAAACATAATTTGAACGTTTACTATATGAAAATTACGGAACAAACGAAGGTATGAATTTTGGGAAAGGGACATGATGGGCAGAAAATTGCACTATTTTGAGTTTTTTTATTTCCAAATTTTACCAAATCATATACGAACCTTTTTGGATGTTTATGAAAATTTAAAAACACCTAGACATAAATAAATTATGACTTACCATATATGAATTAGGTGAGGTAGTATTTTGAAGAAACTGATAAGTTGGAATGGGGAAAAGATGGTATTAAAGTAATTTTAGAAGTTAGATTTTGAAACGGAGAATAATAGATTAGCTTACGAAATTTAAAGCAAAAATATGGTTAGCATACAAGTTATGATATTAAATACAAATCTCGAATTTGATTAAATAAAATATATAGTTTTAATGCCTTATTTCCTAATTTGGAAATCAATGCCTAAGCGAAATGCACTTTGTCTAGGTAAAGGAGAGGCACAAAATATGTGAGTGTGCTTTGCGATAAGTTCATGAAACTGTGAGTTTATTTTAATTGCTTTATATAAATGAATTATTTGCAAAAGAATTGATAATATGCGAGTTTATATTGTACGATTATGAGTTTTATGTGAATGATACATTACAAGTGAATATTACTAGTATAAGCATATGTTCTAGTAATAAACGAATTGAAGTTTGAAAGTTGAATTTCATATGACTTGAAGTTACATTAAAATTAGGTTATTAGTTGAGAAAAAGGAAATGAGTTTTAGTCTATGGTACACCATTAGGATTTACGCATGTTATTATACCGATATATAGCAGTTAACCTAATACGGGTAAGCGATGTAGAATCAGCTCTGTAACTATCAATATATAGTGGTTAACCTAATAGAGTAAGTGATGTAGAACTAGCTCAGTAACTAGTGGCTAACCAATTGTGGGTAAGCGATGCATAACCAACTCCGCAATCACTAATGTATAACGGTTAACCTAATGCAAGTAAGCGATATAGAACCAGATCCGTAACTAGTAATTAATAGTTGCAAGTAAGCGATGTAAAACCAACTCCGTAACTATCGATATATAACGATTAACTTAATACGGGTAAGCGATATAGAACCAGCTCCATAACTAGTGTTTAACCAGTTACAAGTAAGCGATGTAGAACCAGCTCCGTAACCACTGATATAAAGTGGTTAACCTAGTGCAGGCAAGTAATGTAGAACTAGCTCCATAACTAGTGGTTAACTAGTTGAATTCTAGGGGAACTCAAAACCTAAATTGAACATTTACTATATGAAAATTACAGAACAAGTGAAGGTATGAATTTTGGGCAAGGCACACGATGGGCAGAAAATTGCACTATTTTGATTATTTTTCATTTCCAAATTTTACCGAATCATATCCGAACCTTTTTAGATGTTTATGAAACTTTGAAAACACCTAGACATAAATAAATTATGACTTACCATATATGAATTAGGTGAGGTAGTATTTTGAAGAAACTGATAAGTTGGAATGGGGAAAAGATGGTATTAAAGCAATTTTAGAAGTTAGATTTTGAAACGAAGAATAATAGATTAGCTTACGAATTTAAAGCAAAAATATGATTAGCATACAAGTTATGATATTAAATACAAATCTCGAATTTGGTTAAACAAAATATATAGTTTTAATGCCTTATTTCCTAATTTGGAAATCAATGCCTAAGCAAAATGCACTTTGTGTAGGTAAAGGAGAGGCACAGAATACGTGAGTGTGCTTTGCGATAAGTTCATGAAACTATGAGTTTATTTTAATTAGTTTAAATGAATGAATTATTTGTAAAAGAATTAATGTTATGCGACTTTATATTGTACGATTATGAGTTTTATGTGAATGATACATTACAAGTGAATATTACTAGTATAAATATATGTTCTAGTAATAAATGAATTGAATTTTGAAAGTTGAATTTCATATGACTTGAAGTTACATTAAAATTAGGTTATTGGTTGAGAAAAAGGATATGAGTTTTAGTCTATGGTACACCATTAGGATTTACACATGTTATTATACTGGTATATAGTAGTTAACCTAGTACGGGTAAGCGATGTAGAATCAGCTCTGTAACTATCGATATATAGTGGTTAACCTAATAGAGTAAGTGATGTAGAACTAGCTCAGTAACTAGTGGTTAACCAGTTGTGGGTAAGCGATGCATAACCAGCTCCGTAACCACTGATGTATAGCGTTAACCTAATGCAAGTAAGCGATGTAGAACCAGATCTATAACTAGTAAGTAATAGCTGCAAGTAAACGATGTAAAACCAACTCTGTAACCATCGATATATAACAGTTAACTTAATATGGGTAAGCGATATAGAACCAGCTCCATATCTAGTGTTTAACCAGTTACAGCTAAGCGGTGTAGAACCAGCTCCGTAACCACTAATATATAGTGGTTAACCTAGTGCAGGTAAGTAATGTAGAACTAGCTCTATAACTAGTGGTTAACTAGTTAAATTCTAGGGGAACTCAAAACCTAATTTGAACATTTACTATATGAAAATTACGGAACAAGTGAAGGTATGAATTTTGGGCAAGGGAAATGATGGGCAGAAAATGGCACTATTTTGAGTTTTTTTTATTTCCAAATTTTACCGAATCATATCCGAACCTTTTTAGATGTTTATGAAACTTTGAAAACACCTAGACATAAATAAATTATGACTTACCATATATGAATTAGGTGAGGTAGTATTTTGAAGAAACTGATAAGTTGGAATGGGGAAAAGATGGTATTAAAGTAATTTTAGAAGTTAGATTTTGAAACGGAGAATAATAGATTAGCTTACGAAATTTAAAGTAGAAATATGATTAGCATACAAGTTATGATATTAAATACAAATCTCGAATTTGATTAAACAAAATATATAGTTTTAATGCCTTATTTCCTAATTTGGAAATACATGCCTAAGCGAAATGCACTTTGTGTAGGTAAAGGAGAGGCACAGAATACGTAAGTGTGCTTTGCGATAAGTTCATGAAACTATGAGTTTATTTTAATTAGTTTATATGAATGAATTATTTGCAAAAGAATTAATGATATGCGACTTGATATTGTAGGATTATGAGTTTTATGTGAATGATACATTACAAGTGAATATTAGTAGTGAATTTACATTAAAATTAGGTTATTGGTTGAGAAAAAGGAAATGAGTTTTATTCTATGGTACACCATTAGGATTTACACATGTTATTATACCAGTATAGAGCAGTTAACCTAGTATGGGTAAGCGATGTAGAATCAGCTCTGTAACTATCGATATATAGTGGTTAACCTAATAGAGTAAGTGATGTAGAACTAGCTCAGTAACTAGTGGTTAACCAGTTGTGGGTAAGCGATGCATAACCAGCTCCGTAACCACTGATGTATAGCTGTTAACCTAATGCAGGTAAGCGATGTAAAACCAAATCTGTAACTAGTAATTAATAGTTGCAAGTAAGCGATGTAAAACCAACTCCGTAACTATCGATATATAACGGTTAACTTAATATGGGTAAGCGATATAAAACCAGCTCCATAACTAGTGTTTAACCAGTTACAAGTAAGCGATGTAGAACCAGCTCCGTAACTACTGAAATATAGTGGTTAACCTAGTGCAGGTAAGTAATGTAGAACTAGCTCCATAACTAGTGGTTAATTAGTTAAATTCTAGGGGAACTTAAAACCTAATTTGAACGTTTACTATATGAAAATTACAGAACAAGTGAAGGTATGAATTTTGGGCAAGGGACACGATGGGCAGAAAATTGCACTATTTTGAGTTTTTTTTCATTTCCAAATTTTATCGAATCATATCCTAACCTTTTTGGTTGTTTGTGAAACTTTGAAAACACCTAGACATAAATAAATTATGGCTTACCATATATGAATTAGGTGAGGTAGTATTTTGAAGAAACTGATAAGTTGGAATGGGGAAAAGATGGTATTAAAGTAATTTTAGATGTTAGATTTTGAAACGGAGAATAATATATTAGCTTACGAAATTTAAAGTAGAAATATGATTAGCATACCAGTTATGATATTAAATAAAAATATCAAAGCGAAATGCACTTTGTATAGGTAAAGGAGAGGCACATAATACATAAGTGTGCTTTGCGATAAGTTCATGAAACTGTGAGTTTATTTTAATTGCTTTATATGATTGAATTATTTGCAAAAGAATTGATTATATGCGACCTTATATTGTACGATTATGAGTTTTATGTGAATTATACATTACAAGTGAATATTACTAGTATAAGTATATCTCCTAGTAATAAATGAATTGAAGTTTGAAAGTTGAATTTCATATGACTTGAAGTTACATTAAAATTAGGTTATTGGTTGAGAAAAAGGAAATGAGTTTTAGACTATAGTACACCATTAGGATTTACACATGATATTATATCGGTATATAGCAGTTAACCTAATACGGGTAAGCGATGTAGAATCAGCTCTGTAACTATCGATATATAGTGGTTAACCTAATAGAGTAAGTGATGTAGAACTAGCTCAGTAACTAGTGGTTAACCAGTTGTGGGTAAGCGATGCATAACCAGCTCCGTAACCACTGATGTATAGCGGTTAACCTAATGCAGGTAAGCGATGTAGAACTAGATTCATAACTAGTAATTAATAGTTGCAAGTAAGCGATGTAAAACTAACTCCATAACTATCGATATATAACGGTTAACTTAATACGAGTAAGCGATATAGAACCAACTCCATAACTAGTGTTTAACCAGTTACAGGTAAGCGATGTAGAACCAGCTCCGTAACCACTGATATATAGTGGTTAACCTAGTGCAGGTAAGTAATGTAGAACTAGCTCCATAACTAGTGGTTAACTAGTTGTAAGTAAGCAATGCAGAACTAGCTCCGTGACTTTATGCTAAGGTTACCATATGACAAAGAAGTTAGTGGTGGGCTATGTCGATAAGAAAGTTCCTAACAATAATAATGTCACCACTAATTACTTTAAAAGTAACTTGAGAGATTTGATTTTAGAAAACATATATGTTTTATATTGGTATTGTTTCATAAGAAATGAAATGGATTTGTTTTAGGGAGGTTTGAATTGTTAAATATGATTTGAATAGAAATGCTAACACTCACTGATCTCATTTATCTCACACTCTACTTTTTATTTTCAAAATAAAACCTCCCAGGTGCATGCTCAGGGGTTTTAGTAGCAGGGACTCCACCTCTTGAGTAGTTCGCTTCATCACATGCTACTGTGTAGGCATTTTTGCCTTGTGAATATTTTTGGGAGATATTGCATATCTTTAAACATGTTTTGGAATGCACATTTATGTAAATAATGGATGCATGTAAAGATTTTTAAATGAAATGCATTAATATGTTTTAGTTTTTAAAAGTTTATTGAAGTGATTGTTGAGATTGCTTGTAAGTGGACTTGAAGTCTAAAATTTTTAGTGGAATTTTGATGTGATTATAAAGTTGTTTTGAACTTTTCCAGGGATTTTGAAAATTTTGGGGATGTCAAAATACAGTCGATGTGTTGCCACAATTTTTTATAAAATGATTTTAAAAAAACTCCATGACTTATATCTTTTTGAATTGAAGCTTTT
The DNA here is from genome assembly GCA_025629825.1 of Erythroxylum guanchezii. NCBI lineage: Eukaryota > Viridiplantae > Streptophyta > Magnoliopsida > Malpighiales > Erythroxylaceae > Erythroxylum > Erythroxylum guanchezii. Next base: position 10,181 of record JAOTAX010001032.1, read on the forward strand.
CGATAAAAAAAGGCAACAGGCTTAGCTCCACAGGAACTTTCTGGTTGGATCATATATCGACTGGAGGTCCACCGTGGACTGCCGGGCAGGCCACTTAGTTGTTTCAGGATAAGGACCTGTCAGTGTTGATATTAAAGCCCACTTTTTTTTCCTCCTTTTTGGTTTAATGTTCTTACATTGTTTTAAAAGGTAGGTGACCACTAAAATGTTGTGATTTACATGTATATGGTTTCATAAACTGAAAGTTTTACACATTTACATTTTTGTCGAATACACAACACGATGCATAGATGAGGAAGTGGATGTCCCAAGGAAACTATCCCAACTACTCCTGTACCTAAAGCACCTCAAGCACGGGAGGAGGACCATATGCCAAACTCAACGAATGGCTTGATGAACTAACCACATTACGAATCATCAGAGCTAGCAAAACCGGTTGGAGTGAACTTCAATGTGAAACAGGTGGCTTAGATACTTATCGCGATGATGCAATAGCCACATGAGAATATGGAAGCTTTAAGATTTCTGATTGAGCGTTTTTGTAAATTAGGCACGAAGACTTTTGATGGGGGTGGAGATCCCGAGAGTGCACTTACATGGTTAGACCAGGTTACGAAGATATACAGAGTTGTGGAATGCACAAATGAGTAGAGAGTTATATTTTCCACTTTTTTTCTCGAGGACAAGGGAAGGATTAGTGGGAAGCCATTGAGAGACGACATTTGGGTGGGATATCTTAGGCAGAATTTCAAAGAGAGTTCACATACAGATTATACCCACAGAGTTATAAGGATACAAAGGTAGAGGAGTTCTTCCGTTTAGAGCAGGGTTCAACTTCAATCATGGATTATGAGAAGAGATTTTGGGAACTTGTCAAAAGTGATCCGTTTTTTGCTAATAGTGAATAGAAGTACAAGAGGTTCACTGCAAAATTGAGCCCTAGATTACAAATTCATCTGTCTTTGGCTTCACATATACAATACAAGGAATTAGTTGAAGTTGCAATAAAAGTGGAGAGAAATGAAACAACAATCACTCAGAGTTTAAAATTAGAACTGAAGCACAACCGACCATCTAGTTCATCTAAGGGCTCAGCCAAGAAAAAACAAGTCAAGTCAAGATGGATGGGTGGCAGAAGACTTAGTAGAGGTGGATCATTTAATCAGGGATCTTTTATGTCACTTACTAAGCTTATAAACTCCCGCGACACTAGGACCCCAGTGCCAGAGTATACAACTTGCAGAAAAAGACAAATGGGTGAGTGTTGAGTGAATATGACGAGTTGCTTCCACTATGGTTAGGAGAGCCACTTTATTAGAGATTGTCTATAGTTAGTCACCGCAGAGAGGTCAATGGTTGGATCTTCAGCACCTCCATAAGCTAGAGGGGGTTACAAACAAGGTGGTCGAGGTTCTCAAAGAAGAGGGTCAAGTTTCACTACATCCAGTATTGGTTTAGAGGGTAGGGGAGCAGCCACTATAGGATAGGCAGGTAGACCCCACACATAGGTCCAAGTTTTTGCAGTCACTCAATAGGAGGTCAATACCATACCAAATGTAGTCACTAGTATGATTTCTGTTTTTGATCATGATGCATATGCTTTAGTAGATCCCGGTGCTATATATTCTTTTATATCGATGGATTTTCTGTAAAATTGAGTGCTGAACCTCAGTTGTTAAATCTTGGGATAATAGTTTCTATCCCAGTTGAAAACTCACTCTTCGCTAAAAGAGTATTTGTAAATAGTAGAATACTGGTCGAGGGTAAGGAGCTTCCTGTAAGCCTGACCATATTGGATATCTGAGATTTTAATGTCATTCTTGGAATGGATTGGTTATCCACACATTGAGCGGTGGTGGATTGTTTTAAAAAGGATATTAGTTAAGTCGATTAGGGAAACTAGAGGTGATATTTTGTTGGATATGAAAAGTTCTTCCCACTAGTATAGTGACCATCATGGTAGATAGTAAAATGTCCCATAAAGGATGCTGGGGATACCTAGCTTACATGATTGAATAGAGTAATGATGAGGTTCAATTAGGAGACATTCCCGTGTTTAGAGAGTTCCCTGACATGTTTTCGGAGGATCTTCCAGTATTTGCTAAAAAGAGGGATGGGAGTTTAGGGTTGTGTATCGACTACAGACAACTTAATAGAGTGACAATTTGTAACCAATATTTGCTCCCAAGGATTGATTCAATTAGTTAAAAGGATCCAAGGTGTAGTCAAAGATTGATTTAAGATTGAGTTATTATCAGTTGAAAGTCCGCAGCGAAGATATTCCGAAAACTACCTCTAGGACTAGATAAAGGCATTATGAATTCTTAATTATGTCCTTTAGACTAACGAATGCTCCTATTGCTTTTATGGATTTGATGAATAGGGTGTTTCAAGAGTACCTAGATAAGTTTGTGATTGTTTTTATTGACAACGTATTGGTGTACTCAGGCAGTTATAAGGAGCATTCAGAACACTTTCGGATAGTATTATAGGCCCTACGAGAGCAGCAACTATACAATAAGTTTAGTAAGTGCCATTTGTGGCTAAACAAGGTTGCTTTCTTGGGTCATGTCATCTCAACTGAGTGATTTAGTGTCAATCCCCAAAAGATTGAAATTGTTGCTAATTGGAGACCTCACGCCACTGTGACGGAAGTCAAAAGTTTCCTTGAATTGGTATGCTATTATAGGAAATTCATTGAAGGATTTTCAAGAATAGCAACCATACTAACCAAGTTAATGCGAAAAGAGGAGAAGCTTGAATGGTCAGATGCCTGTCAACAAAGTTTCGATGAATTGAAAGAAAGGATGACAACAACTCTTGTACTCACATTCTTAATATTTGAGTGATCACGATGCGTTGCGAAACGTCAATCTTAATATATGATTATAAATTGTTTAATTGAAGAATTAAAAATAAATTAAAAGGACTTTTAATTTATATAATTATATTTATAAATTATAATTATAATTTATAGTCATTGTCACCATATTTAGGAACCTAATGGATCACACATATAGAACAAGTTGTAGAGAGCAAAGATATCTTAATCAAGTTGGACTTGATTGTAAAGTTTGAGAAATTTTATGATTAAATATAAGATATTTAACAAATAAGGATCAATATGAGATATTGGACATAATTGGTATTTAATTATAATTATTTGTAATTTTAATTTCAATTAAACTATTAAAATGTCAAAAACTTATTATAAATAGGCTTAAGCTTTAATGGAGCTAGCACTTCTTGTTTAACCCTCTCTGTAAGAATTACATGTAGAGCCCGGCCTCTACATTAAAAAGTCGCCTTTTTAATGGTATCATTTTAATGTAGAGCCCGGCCTCTACCACCAGCACTCCAGGTATTGTCCTCTTTGGTTACCTGGGTGAGCCACTGCTC
>JAOTAX010001132.1:0-13570 GCA_025629825.1 Erythroxylum guanchezii
GTAAGTGAATTTTTGGATCGTTATGAGCATGCAGATGAATTTATAATTGTCTTTATGGATTAAGAATGAAAAAAAAATTATAACACTTCAAGGTTACACGCACGCTCAAGCTATCCGTTTTTAAGCAAAAGAGTTGGGTTCCGGAAGCGGGATCCAACATCACAATATTTTGCTAAGTCAAGAATTTGTCAAGTTTTACAACAGAAGGAATGTATCTCCTAGGTGCACTTTTAAAATTGATTTGCATAAAGCATATGACTCCATTAGTTGGGATCTTGTGAGGGAGTTGCTCGAGAGCTTAAATTTCCATCATGACTTTATAAGTTAGGTTATGACTTGTGTTAGTACTCCTAAGTTCTTTTTATTGATCAGTAGTAGTCTTGAGGGATACTTTAATTGCGAGAAAGGGTTAAGAAAGGGAGACCCCATTTCTCCATATCTTTTTATTCTTGTGATGGAATACTTTAGCATATTGATGATGGGAGTTTAGAAGATTGATGGCTTCGGATATCCTCCTAAATGCAAGAGGATAAATCTAATGCATCATTATTTCACAAATGATCTATCGGTCTTCTGTAAGAGTGATATTTCTTCTGTAAAGGATATAAAAAGGTATTTTTGATTTTTTTTACGTTTCTGGATTACAAATCAATGTCAGTAAAAGTGCGATGTTTATTGGCAGAGTTTATGAAGCAGTTAAGGACGATATTGTCTCTTTTATGGAATTTAAAGAAGGTATTTTGTCATTAAGATGTCTAGGTGTTCCCCTGAACTTGCATAGACTATCTGTTACTAGTTATGATCCTCTTATTAATAAAATGCTTGCTAAGAAACAATATTGGACTGCCCGAACACTTAGCTATGCTGTTAGAGCTCAACTACTCTCCCCTGTGCTCTTTAGTGTACAATGGCTTTGGAGCTCTATTTTTTTTTAATTCCTCAATAAGTGATGCAAATGATACAGAGAATTTATAGTACATTTCTATATGAGCAAGTGATAATGTTGGTATAGCTTAACTACTACATTTCTATGTGAGCAGGTGATAATGTTGGTAGATCTCAACTACTCTCCTCTATGCTCTTTAGTATACAATGGCTTTGGTGCTCTATTTTTTTTTAATTCCTCAATGAGTAATGCAAATGGTACAAAGAATTTATAGTACATTTCTATGTGAGCAAGTAATATATAAAGTAAGAAATGTCCTATTGTTTGGAAATAGGACATTTGAAAGAACAAAAACGAAAAGTAGGGAAATTTTTAAAATTAGGACTACTGCTTTTTTTTCCTGTTTATATTACATTTGGATTTCCAGAAATATTTTAGTGTTCCAGCATGAAACCAAATGTGAGAAGGATTATGCTACTAAGATTGTTAGTAGCATGAAGATGAGGCTAAATGTTGTGAAGTTTAATAGGAATAAGAGAGCAAAGTTCATAATCAAATAGGTTAAATTTTTTTAATATTTGATGTGTTCTCCCGGGGGAATTCCACTCATGAAAACTTGTATTTATTTATGGGAGTGATAAGACATAGTGTTACATTATTCACTAATATAACATGTACCTTAAGTTCGTCTTAGGCATCATACAATATTGGTCTAATTATGACTTCATGAAATTCACACTATTTTGTTGTGCTAGAGTTTGAATTAAATTAGGATTCTTATTATAATATTTTCCTGAATCAAATTTGAGGAAAAATAATATTCAATACTTGTCAATGATAAGTTGAAATGTGTCCCATATTATCAGCATATTATTAAAGCCAAAATGCTTGAATGAGTATAAAAATGATTCCTTTTGAATCATTAAACTTAATGTTTGATTTGGTTAAAGAACCACACGATATTGATCCAATTATACCTTCATAAAATTCACATGATTCCATTGTACTAGAGTTTGAATAAAAATCGAGATTGTCTTTACAAAATTTTCTTGAAACAAATTTGAAGAAAAACAATATTCAACACTTTTGAATGATAAGTTTAAATGTGTCTCATAATATGAGCATATTATCAAAGCCACAACACTTAAAAGAGTAAAAAAAATGATTCCTTTTGAATCATTAAACTTAATGTTTGATTTAATCAACTTAATTCAATTATAAACTTATTATTAATTTATTATGACACTAATAATTTCAATTTAATTATAAACTTATTTCTAATTATACATATTGTTTAATTAAAAACTCATTTCTAATATTCAACTTATGATCACAACAATTTAAATTTAATTAAAAACTTATTTCTAATTAAGATTGAGCTAATCAGTTTTAATTTTATAATTCACTTGGAAACTTATTTCTAAATAAATTTGGGCACTTAATATATATGTGTGTACGATATATATATATATATATATATATATATCCATATGCCTTGGCAAGTCCAAATTTAGAAAACATTTTATCCTAATTGCCTATTATTATTTTACAGCCTAAGACAAAAAACTTTGCCCATAGTTTGTATTTGTTAGACCGTTTAAATTTTATAGTTTGGATTAGGTTTTATAATCCAAAGTCACTAAAAATCCATTTGCCCATATGTTTTCCTAGTCCATTTTCATTGGTCCGTTTAGCCCAATTTTTTTTGGTCCATTTATGATCCATTTAGCTTACTGTATAGATGTGGAAACCTAACTTCTTGAAGATTTTAAATCGCCTCCTTTCCCACTGTTAGACCCCTAAGTCCTAATTATGGAATTGTGAGAGAATTGAGGAGCCTTAACAATTTTTGACACTCAAGGTGACGAAAAAGGCAAGGACTTACAAATAGGTAAGGAAAATACGCATTGTCAATGACTTAGCATACATTGGTGCACATTGGTAGAAATTTTCAAAGAGATGCAAGATTTCAATATGAGACCAAAAGATAGCTTGAGATAAACCTTAGGTTCAAGGTTATCTGGATCACATGAATAAGGGGGACATGTGAGAGCTATAAGGACTTAATTTGGGCTTAAATAGACAAACCATGAATAATGGACTTGACATGGGAAAGCATTAGACCAGAACAATATGCTATGAAAGGCTTCGGGCTTGAGTGACTCATCATCAATAGATACAGAGCAAGGAGAGATCTTGGATGATGTGGTAGATAACATCATAGTAGATATACATAACTCTAAAAGATAAAGACTATATAGGAGGATCAACTAAAGATATTAGAGTTCTTTATGGATATGGATGTATTACTCTTAGTTAAATGTAATCCCTTATCTTGTTAGTTGTGATATAGTTAAATGCTATTAGATATAAACCTATTTAGATGGAAGTATCATCCAATTGGTTAGTGCGATGTAATCTAATAAGGATCGAGGTGATCTAGTTCGTTCAGTTCAATTAGGATTCTGAATTGTAAAGTCAGAGGTGCCTATAAATAACTTATTTGAGTCTTTTTTTCTAAAAACAGAGATAGAAGGGGAAGGGAACAAATTGAGAGAGAACATCCCTCTGTATAATTTTGAGGAAAAAATAAAGGTTAGTTTTTACCATAGCTTTTGTGTGTTTATTGTTACATATGATTATTTAATACTTCTTAGTATTCTTATTTAAGTGTGAGAGTCAAACATTTTGAGGGTCATGAGGCCGAAGAGAAAAAAATTTTTGTTGATCAAAGATCATATGGGAAGGCTAAGTCTTACTTAAGCATACTTAAGCGAGATTGTCATACAAAGGAGTAGGCACAACTTCATTATAAGTTTACTGTGGAGAAAAACCTTCATAGCAACTAGCATCAGAGCCAAAATATCAATATAGCAGGAGATAAGATTTTGATAGAACGTGTCAATAGAGTGGAGCACTTATAAGGCCAATTCCTTAAAGGAAGGAAGAGGTCACTTCCCTAATCGAGGTTCAAGATCTTGGAGGCATAAATCAAATAGTTGCAACATTAAATATTGGACTTAATAAAGGCACAAGAAAATTCTAGATTGGGGATTACATCCTAAGACATCCCACTACAATGCAGGACTTTGGATGTGTCAAAAGCACTTTGGTAAAGGTACAAGAGCCCCAAGATTATAATGGCAAGTGGAGTGCGAAAGAGCTCAAAAAATTTATGTGGGATATGGAGCAATACTTTGCAGTGAAAAAGGTGTTCAATCTAGAGAAGGTGTCAATCACGGCTATGTATATGGTGGAGGATGCAAAACTATGGTGGAGAACTAGAACCTTCAATGACATTAGTGTGGGTAGACCTCACATTGACACTTGAAAAAAAATGAAAAAAGAGCTAACGAACTAGCTCCTCCCCAGCAACACTTAATGGATCACAAAGGAAGCTGTGAAGAGGATAGAGTAAGATGCCTAGATGCAGGAGTATGTGAGAAAATTCGCTTAATTGATATTGGACATGTAAAACATGTCTAAAGAAGACAAGTTGTTTAACTTCATAAGAGGCTTGTAAGGTTGGGCAAAAATGGAGCTTGGGATGCAGAATCTGAAAGACCTCTCAAATATGATAGTGGTTGTAAATGCCTTAACGGATCTCTAAATGCTACTTCCAATTCGAACTAGCAATAAGGGTAAGAAGAATGGTGGGGTGTGGTATGGCTTAGAGAAAGGCAAGGAGAAGGTAGGGAAATCTTCTCAATGTAAGTTAAAGAAACAAGATATTGATTTTTTTTATGAAGGGTCATACTTTGCTCGTGAATGCATAAGATGGAAGGTGGGTAAGGGGCAAAAAAATTTAATGGTCACAAAGGATCAAGGAGAAGGAGGTGAAGACTCTTTAAAATAAGTCTACCTCAATAATTATGTTATGTTAGGCACAATATACCTTGTGAAGAAGCGTCCAAATAAAATCAAGGACCATCCCAATAGAGAGTGAAAATAGTACATGGGAGATGTGTTAATAACTAAGGAGTCTTAGGGAGAACTAGATTTGGAAGAGTGCCAATAGATTATTTTGATGAGCGCGTTGAATTCTTTTAGAAGGGGTGGTTTATTAGACCCTTAAATTCTAATTGTCAAATCATGCAAGCATTGGGGAGCATTGACCAATGTTTAACCCTCAAGGTGACAAAATAAGGCAAAGATTTATAAACAGGCAAGGAAATCAAGAATTGCTGATGAGTTAGCATGTATTGGTGCACAATAGCGAAAATTTTCAACAAAAATCAAGATTCAAATGTGAGACCAAAAGATAAATTAAGATGGACCTTGGGTTGAAGGTTAGCTGGATCAAATGTATAAGGGAGACATGTGCGAGCTCTAAGGACTTAATGTAGGTTGAAATAAACGGACCATGACTAATGGACTGACATGGGTAAGCATTAGACCATAATAGTGTGTTATAAAAGGCTTTGGGCTTGAATGAATCATAATCAATAGATAGAGATTAAGGAGAGATCTTGGATGATGTGGTGAATAAGATCACACTAAATATACATCAACTCTAAAAGATAAAGACCATATGGGAGGATCATTTGAAGATATTAGAGTTCTTCAGGATATAGATGTATCATTCCTAGTTAAATGTAATTTCTTATCATGTTAGTTGTGATGTAGCCATATCCTATTAGATAGAGACCTATTTAGATAGGATTATCATCCAATTTGTTAATGTGATGCAATCTGATAAGGATAGAAGTGATCTAATTAGTTTGATTCAATTACGAATCTGAATTGTGAAGCCACAGGTGCGTATAAATAGCTTATTTAAGTCTTGCTTCTAAAGAATAGAGATAAGAAGGGAAAGGAACATATTGATAGAGAGCATTCCTTTTTATATTTTTGAGGAAGTAATAAAGGCTGGTTTTTACCATAGCTCTTTCGTGTTTATTGTTGTCTATGATTATATAATACTTTTGTACCATTTTTACTCAAGTGTGAAAATCAAACACTTCAAGGGTCTTCAGGCTTTCGAGAACAAGGTTTTGTTAGTCAACGATTAGGTAGGAAGGCTAAGTTTTACTTAAGTGGACCTAAGTAATAGTGTTGTGCAAAGGACTAGACAAGACCTTGGTATAAGTTCAATGTATAGAAGAACCTTTGTAACTCTTACCACTAACCACCTCCTTCAATTGATGGAAGTAGCAGCCACCAACTAAATCAACTACAAGAGACTGTTGGAATCTTAATATAATAATGACTAGGAACAATTTAGGGATAACCATTTCTATATTTAACCATTGCTATATTTAAACCTTTTCAATCTTGTATGATATTGTTATTAAGTAAAATATACCTTAATTAGGATTTACTTTTAATGTAAATATCTTTATCTCCTTGAACTCAAATATCAACTCATACATAGAATAATGGATATGTTTAATACTTCACAAGCATATAATATCTCAAATACTAAACATCTTTAGTACATTATCTATGTTATATCTCAAATACTAAACATCTTCAATACATTATATACGTGCTTAGACTTAGAATAGGTGAACAACTTCTAATCTAAACATCTTTAGTACATTATCTATGTACTTGGAATTAAAATAGGTGAACAACTTCCAATATATCTCTATATATAGATCTAATTCCCAAAATTAAGTTGTTACCATTTCATATCCAATGAGAATTGTTCTTAGATAATTATATTTTCAACAATTGAAAGTTAGAATTGTTGTTCTCTATGAGCAATATGTCTTCATATACTCCCACTGAAGAGGATAACCATACTCTTACTAACCTTTTTGTAGTTATGATAAATTCAAAATCATCTTTAACATAAACTCTTTGAATTCATCATAAAAGTGAATCTTTCAACATCTCATAGCCTTTCAACTATTCATCAAATGTATCATCAAAAGCACTAGTTCCATTTGGATGTAGTGTCATGAGATTTGAACATTTCAATTTTCATCCTACTCCCACTACTTATATTAAGATCCATTCTCCTATAAGTATACGTTGAATCAAACTATTTGTCCAATGGATTCGTAAGATTATATCCAACCTTTTGGATAGCTAATAACCTTTTATTATCCAATTTTGTTTTAAACCTAATGGATAATGTATGCTTCAACTAAACATAACATCTCTAAATGATTAAATTTGATAAACATTGGATCCCTAAATCATTAACTTTGACTTTTTCAAAAACTTAGCGTTTCATATCTAATATGAAATCTTGCTAATTGATTCAATTGAAACTATAAAAGGTAAGTCATTGTAATAGCTATAGATATAGAAGAAAAAATATTCCATCATACAATATTTCATATTGTATGTTCCTCCTTACATAAATTCATACTCTTATGAATTTAGTTATAAATGTATTTACCAAAGAATCTCATTCCCTATATGTATCTGAAAATTTAAAACACACCATAATGATCTCATCAAAGTACTTCAACATTCTCAATGCTTAATGTTTTACTTAGATTTAAACTGAAATTTCCAAAATTTTAAATCATTATTTCATTTAATACATATGGCTATATCACATAAATTCATTAGTAATCTAACCAAATATATGTATCATCCTTTTATAAACTATTATTTTATCTAATACATCATATGTATAAGATTTAATAATTCAATATTATCATCATCCTTTCACCAAAGGTTGATTTGGTTCTTCTTCATCTTCACAAGTTTCAGATGATTCATAATCAAAATGATATACATATCCTTGTATGTAACTTTATGATTCTCATTATATTGATATAACCAACATGGAATAAAAGGGTATTCTCGATTATCCAACTTTGTACTCTTGTCACTTATGTTAAGCATAAGTCTCATTTGATCCAAACACATAAATTGGATCAACTAATTTTACTTAACAATTTATTTCTTATCATGCATTGAATATTATAATAATGTTGAATCTGAATTCAGTATCAAATACTCATAAATATGAACTAGAAATATATATGATCTCTATCATATTTTGATATGTAAGAAAAGCTATGCAATCATTTTTCTTTTTATGACAACTATTATCATACTATAGCAAATGCCTTTAATTGATGTCCATGTTTATGCTTTTAGTAGGCTAAATTAAGTTAAACAATTTCATCAAGATACTATAACTTTTAGCTCCACTCTATGCAACCTCTTGCATCTTGCTATCATGGTGTTAACATACACCTTACATGTTTTCAAACTTTATGAGACATTATTCATGTAGCACACCACTCTCACCAGACACTTCCCCGACATCCTGAGTGATGTCCTAGTACGAATCTTGCAATGGTGGCATGCTAGAACAGTCAAACACTGGAAACTCAGTACAAAATTTTCAAAAATCCCACCCGTATATGTAAAAAACAATAATCAAATCGGGCCCACACTTTTATTTCATAACCATCGAAATCCCAATTATTATTACAATTGTAATCAAAATATTATTACATTACCAAATCATTCACATACACATTTTTCTCAGTACTTGCAAAAATATAACTCAAAACATAAAATCACTGAAGACATATACAGGTGCAAACTGATCCCGACCCTTAGTCCATATTTGATCTCAGTGGCTATACTCTAATTATCCTAACTAATATCTCCTCTGAACCTGAAAAATATTGCAAATTTTGAGTGAGTTTTGCAAACTCAGTGAGTGACCATCCTCGATGGCTTACTCAATCACATAACACATATCATCATTTATAAACACATAATTCACATCTTTTAATTTACAATCCCTTCAATCATTCAAACACTTATCACGTTCAAAAATCAATCAAACTATTTAAATCATACATATCATATGCATATGCAATGCTTATGAGACTCACTTTCAATTTGTTACTTTGTTATGACCGAGTGCCTATAAATGTCCCGTATCCAATGTGGATACCGGGCTCATTGATAACTGTCCCGTAACTGTTGGGGATACCGGGCTCATTTTACATAGTGAGCCTTTGACTCTTAATCACTTTCTGAGCTTTTAAGCTCTTTTTTTCACATTATGAGCTTTAAGCTCTTTTTCGGTGGCTACTCCAGTCATAACTGCTTTTATATTTCATGCATTCATGTAATGGAGTGCATCAATCATATATGATCAATTAGTCACTTTCACATGTCATCAGACTTTAGTCCAGCATTCAACATTTGTGTTGAGAATCACTTTTCCATTCATATGCATATTCACATTTAGAATAGATTCATCATCGGACTTTGGTCTGGTATTCAACAATCATGTTAAGAAGCACTTATTTCTTCACATTCACATATAAGTAGCACTTCAATATCTCATTCATACATCAAAATCATTGGACCTTCAATGCCCGGAATCAACACAATCAAAATCGTATTCATATCATCATTTAAAAACATATTCTAAAGAAAACAATTATTTGAGTGAGACCATCTACGTTCCTCAAAGTTTGCTCCAGAATCTATTGCCTCAAAGTCCTGGCAATGTCTGGATGATGGCGCTCTATAGCTCCTCTATATCATGCAATACATACACATATCACAAGTTTGCACAATTGTATAAGTATTCATTGATCCACATTTATGTATATAAAATATGGACAATGCATGTTCAATGACATTCTTGGGTACATTTCCTTAATACTCATCTCATAACCACCTAACATGATCTTTGAATCATTCCTTAGCACCTAATGTTGGATCCCGCTTGATTCCAGAATCCAGTGCTTGCTGAATCATAAAACTTAATCTTCTTCATTACTCCTTAAACATTCAATTATTGTTTCTGAAGCCCAACAATCGATCCGGAGTCACAAAGCGTGAGACGTGAACGTATTTCTTATAGGTTTATTTCCATGGAATCTCTTTAGACCTCATCGGTTCAAAAGTAAATCACACGTTAGTATAGACTTAATATTCGAAATACAAAACACACAAAAAAGGGGGCTTGAATTGTGTATCCTTTTCTTGAATACAATCCCCTTTTCAAAACTTCTTTTGAAAACTTGCTTTTTCAAAACTATTGAATAACAGTTTTACGAAGTATTGCAATTTGCTTCTGAGTACTTGTATAAAACAACAAGAACAAAAGTTGAGACTTGAGAGTAAGAATCGACACAGCAGATTTATACTGGTTCACCCCAAACCGTGGGCTACGTCCAGTCCTCATAATCCTTTATGAGATTTGACTATACTTCTCAAAAATACAAGTATTCTTTTCACCGAGCCTCTTCAGGTCTCTTACAATAAGTATTCTTTTCACCTAGCCTCTTCAGGCTCTTAGCTTTTCTTCTTTCTACTGAAAGGTGTTTCGAGCTTTGTTACAGACAATATAGCTATAGAGTTTAGCTCAATGAATACAATGATCTTGTAACTTTCGTAACTTTGAATTCACTCGTGTAATCTTTTTAGAATCTCTAACTTCTTCAGTCTTCGACTCCGACTCATATTTATAGCCTTCGTCTTCAACTACTTCTTGATAACCGCTTCTTTCTTCTGTTTCTTGATCTTTGAAGAAGCAGTTATTCAGTTGAGTTCTGTAACTAACTCAGACTGATTAACCATCGACGTGGCATCGGGTCTTCGTCTTAGTTTCTGTTGCTGCTTCGTCTTACTTTCTATCGTCTAATTTTTGGCTTCGCTTCGTCTTATTTTCTCTGCTTCGTCTTAGTTTCTTGCGTCTTACTTTCTGCTTCGTCTTAGTTTCTCTACTTTGCTTCGTCTTATTTTCTCCGCTTCGCTTTGTCTTAGTTTCTCTGCTTCGTTTCATCTTAGTTTCTTGCGTCTTATTTTCTGCTTCCGCTTCGTCTTATTTTCTTCACTTTGCTTCGTTTTATTTTCTTGCGTCTTACTTTCAGCTTCCGCTTCGCTTCATCTTATTTTCTCCGCCGCGCTTCGTCTTACTTTCTTCTATTATTATTATTATTATTTGGTCTTCATCAAAATTATCATTCGTAAAGTCATTTTGACTTAACAATCTCCTCCTTTTTGATAATAACAAATAATCAATCATAGTTGTTAGAAAGAAAGTATTATTAATAAGATGATATACACTTGACAAAATTGTAAACACTATCTTCTTCTTCCTTCGTCTTCTGTTCTGTTCTTCTCCTCTCTTGCCTTTTTTTTCTCCCCCTATCTTTGTCATTTCTTTCTCCTTCTCTCCCTATTTGTTATTGATCAAAAAGATCATGACCTCAAATGTTTCATAACTTCAGAAAACATTTCTCTCATTTCAGTGCAGAGTGACTTGAGGTCTTGTCGAATATACTCTACTTCCTTATACAAGTCACCCACAGAAGCACGTAGATCATCAACTTTATCTTTAATGTCTTCATCATGCTTCTGCTGTATTACTTCAAGAACAACGGTCGTATTATATGCATCTGAAGATATGACCCTTGGTTCAGTAATTGTAAAAGTAGGAGTTTTGACAGATAAGTTTGGTTCCAAGAGATCAAGATCATCAGGGCTAGGTAGTCGTGGGACTTGTCTTCCAAATGGGTGTAGGACATCTCCAATTGAGGACACAGTACTTTAGGGTCTAATGTGCACAATTAGATGCACAAGAGTCTCTATGTTGTAGCTTACATCTCTAATCCTAATGGTTCTGTACTGACCTTCTGTAAGTTTTCCAACTACCTGAGAAGATTCTTCAATGGTTCGACGACCACAATTGCCTCCTGATGCCTTCGAAATATAATGAGAAACATTAATTCCTCAGTGATGAGCTTCATAACACGCCTCATCAATGTTTCTCACTTCAGCTTCGATCTGTTCTTCTGACAGATCACTTGTTATCCCTTCAGGTTATAGTTTCTTCTTCCCCTTTTCCTCATTGCAAACAATATAAGGTCTTGGTTGAATGTCAGGCACAATCTTGATCACAGTTTTCTTTGTAATTGGTAGGATAGTGTACTTCTGCCTTGTCATCTGTGTGGGATATGGTTTGGTTCCCTCATCCCGCAGAACACTATACATACTTATCTCTTCTTCACTCAACAGATGCATTGAGCAACTATTTACCAAGATTGGTAGAAATTGTACCTTGACTGACCTTTTTGGGGTTTCTCTGATGATTATAGAGCTTCAACTCCTAATAGGTTGAACTTCTTCAATAATCTTTATCCTCAAATCCTCATTTCTCAAAGGTTGAGAGGTATTGACCTGTACCGGATTGCTTTTAACTGACTTCTTCTTCTGAACAGCAGTTAGAGTGCTCTTCTTCTGACTGATTTTCTGGTTTTTATTTTCTTCAATCAGCCTAGGAATCTGTTGAGATTGAGGTTTCTTCTTCTCAAACTCCAATTTCCTCTTTATCTTAGTCTCTTTATCCAATTTTGCCAAATCTTCCTTCAAAATTGAAACTAGAGACCTAGTTGCCTGAGGTGTTTTCTTCTCAGAGTCTCCACCGTGAGTCAACTCTTTCCCTTTCTTTTCTTCTTGCTGACACAGGGTTCGTACTCTGGACGACCTTTTTTCTTGTTTAGGCATCTCCGAAAGGAGTGTTTCTCCCTTTCTCTTCAAGGTCACTTTCTCCCTATATCGCACCTGGCTTCCTTCTTTATGAGAAATCGCCTTTACCTTTATTGCTCCATTTGACGATTTCTTTTCTCCTTCTGCAGGCATTCTCTTAATGAATTGAGATTTTGATCTTCTTATGGGAGTTCCTTTTTCATTCAAACTTCACTTAGCAGTGTTCTCCCCCTCAATCGTTGCTATCGTCTTAAAATCTATTTCTCTTTTTTCCAGATTCTTCAATCCCATTCTACCAATTATTGTAGAATTGATGACGCTTTTGATATTCATCTTCATCTTGTTTCCTCTCTCCTAAAGAACTCCAAAATCACTAAGTATTCTTGTCAGCATCATCCCATATGGTAAGGCAGTTGAGTCTTTCTTCGACTTTAGCATATAATGAAAAATAAGAAATGGTAAGTCTATGGGTAGGCGATTGAGTAGATGAAATAAACATTATTCATCTAGAGTCATCACCAGATTCCTCGATCCTGTTCTCTGTAGAACACAATGGAATAGTAATGAATGTATAACCCTAGCCTTCGGCACAAGACTTGAGGCCTTCTTCTCCTTTGGGTTATTACTTCCATATTGTTGGGACCCAATCTCGGAACCGGACCCCAACAGGAAAAGCGAAAAATACAAAACAAACGAAAACACAAAGCGAAAACACAAATCCAATCGGAACCAAACGAACGGATCGGAAAACATAAAGCGGAAGCAAAATCATAAGCGAAAATCGATAGAACGGATTGCGAATCGAAACTAATCGGAAGCAAATCGAAAATAAAGCAAACAAATAGTTCAATCGAACCGTAACAAATTTCCAACATCCAAGAACGTAAACTTTTTTTGACAAAACCAAAAAGGTCGCGTTGGAATCCCTAAGACAAAACCAATCCGAAAACCCGATATAATTTTTTTTTCTTTTTTACTTTTTTTTTCATTCTTTTCATCTTTATTCAAATCTTATACAAATCAAAACAAAAATAATTTCCTCATTTGGAAACTTATCCTCATTTGGAAACTTATCCTCAATCAAAAACTCAATTTCAAAAGTTCTTCTTATTCATTCATACATATCCCATAATTCATCTATTAACCAAAATTTTATTTCTCCCTTTTCAAAACATTGGGCAGCATAACAGCTGTATTTTATAAAACCCAAAAACCTGCAAAGGGTTTTAAACACACTTCTATATTCCAAAA
>JAOTAX010001149.1:0-13569 GCA_025629825.1 Erythroxylum guanchezii
CTATCGAAGAATCCAATACAACACTCGAGGGTAAAGCATATCGAAGTTAGACATCATTTCCTACGAGACTACGTACAAAGGAAGATCGTAAGTCTACAGTTTGTTAAGATAAATTATCAATGGGTAAATATCTTCACTAAGCCATTAAGTGAAGAAAGATTCAAAGAAGTCAGACGAAACCTGAATATGGTAATGTTGAGTGATCAATCGTCTAACACGTCATGACCCAGTTGATCTTCTCAGTTAAAAAGATAAAAAGGCGTAAGAATTCAAGGTAACAATAACAGTAAGTTACAGTAGTAACTTCTCTAAATGAGAAAGTTTTGGAGGGAAATCTTCTCAAAGCCTTGAGAATATCACCTACTCTAAAACACTCTTTAGATACCCAAAAATCGACTTTTGAAAGAACTCTCAACACAACGTTTTATTACTTTGTTTTTGATATCAAACTCTCTGTGATCACACTCTCAACTTCAGAAACTAACATCACCTCCTTGAGAAATACATTTGTGCGTTTAGTTTTTTGGTCGACTACAGATACAAATGGAGCAATCAATGACTTATGGAAGATACGTTGATTTCGATTCCTTGAAGAAGGACTAGATGGTCATCGAACCAGAGATTGATGCAGCTAGATGGAAGAACTTCTTTCAGGTTTGTGAGACAGTTTATCTAAATGAAGTTTATGACTTTTGGAAGAATGCAAAGGTAGTAGAAGATATGTTAGTATCAGTGGTGGATAGATTGTCGGTCAAAATAACACTGGAGTCAATCGCAAAGGCTACTAAGTGTCCGTGTGTTGGAGTAAAGGTCGCTCATAAAACAAGATGGATGACTCAAGCCAATGTAGAGAAGGCACAGATCAATCGACAACTCTATGGATGTAATGACCCAAAGGAGAAGAAGGCTTCAACTCTTGTGTTGAAGGTTAGGGTTCTACATGTGCTACTCTTCCATTGTGTTCTACCAAGAATAGGATCGAAGAATTTGGTGACGACGATAGATGAGCAATGCCTGTTTCATCTACTCAACCACCATCCCATAGATCTTCCACACCTAATCCTCAGTTTCATGATAAAGTCGACGAAAGACTTTAATGCCGTACCGTATGGTATGCTATTGAAAAGAATCTTCAGAGCCTCTGGAATTTTTCTTGAAAAAGGAAACAGAATGAAGATGAACGTTAAAAGCATCATTAACGCGAAAACTATCAGTAAAATGGGTTTGAAGAATAAGGAAAAGGAAGATGCGGATTCCATGGTGAAAGCAAGGATTGAGGGGGAGTCAAACGAAGTTTGAGTGAGAAGGTTACTGCCACAAGGAAATCAAAATCTCAATCCATTAGAAGAATGCCTACAGAAGAAAAGAAGAAACCGTCAGATGAATTAATGAAAGTTAAGACGATTTCTCATAAAGAAGAAAGTCAGGTGCAACAGGTTGAGAAACAAGTGTCTTTGAAGAGAAAAGGAGAGACACTTCATTCTGAAAAATCCAAACAACCAAGACTATTAACCCTGCGACAACAAGAGCAGAAGAAAGGGAAAGGTATGACTCATAGTGGAGATTTTGGAAAGAAAACACCACAGGCAACTAGATCTTTAGTCTCAATTTTGCAAGAGGAGCCAGCAAAATTGACTAAAGAAACTGAAAGTAAGAGGAAGTTGGAGTTTGAGAGAAATAAAACTCAACCTCAATAAAAAACCCCTCCTAGGCTGGTAGAAGAAAATAAGAAGCAGAAAACCAGTCAGAGAAAGAGTACTCCAACTAATGTTCAACAAAAGAAAAGGTTAGTTGAACACAGTTCATCACAGGTTGATCCTTCTCAACCTATGAGAAAAGAGGATTTGAAACTGAAGATGATTGAAGAAATTGAACCTGTCAAGAGTAGAAGCTTAATAATCATAAGAGAACCCTTAAGAAAGATGGTCAAGGTACAATTTGAATCAATCTTGGTAAATAGTCGTTCAATACATCTGTTGAATCATGGAGAGAAAAGGTTTTATGGTGTTCTGTCAGATGAGAGGTCAGAACCATATCCAACACAGATGACCAAGCAGAAGTACACTATTTATCCAGTCACAAAAAGAATAATGACAAAGATTGTACCTGACATTCAATCAAGACCTTACATTGTACACAATGAAGACAAGGGGAAGAAGAAAATGTAACCAGAAGGAATTACAGGTGATCTGACAGAAGATCAGATAGAAGCAGAAGTGAGGAATATAGATAAGGCGTGTTATGCAGCTCAATAGAGAAGAATCTATGTTTCCCACTATATCTCAAAGGCATCAGGAAGTCATTGTGGTCGCTTCACTACTGATGAAACTTCTTAGGTAGGTGACACAATAACAGAAGGGCAGTACAGAACCATCAGAATTGGAGGTATTAATTTTAACATAGAGACTCTTGTGCATCTAATCATGCACCTTAGATCCTTGAGCTCTATATCTTCAATTAGAGATGTACTACACCTTTTTGGAAAACAAGTTCCAAAGCTAACTAGACCTGATGACCTTGATCTTCCTGAAAGAAATTTTTCTCTCAAACCTCCTGCTATCATAATCATTGAACTAGATGTCTTACCTTCAGAACCATTTATTGCTATTACTGGTTTGGAAGAAGATAGTCATATACAGCAGAAAAGTTATGAAGCCTTAGTCGAGGAAGTTGAAGAAATTCATGACAAGGTTGATGATCTGCGTAACTCAATGGGTGACTTACATGAGGAAGTAGCTCGTTTACGAGTGTCTATGGAAGAAGACCTCAAATCACTCCGCACTGAGATGCAATGAATGTTCTCTGAGATTATGAAGCATCTATGGTGAACATTTTTGATTAATAACAAATAGGAGGAGAAGAAAAGAAGAAAAAGATAGAGGGAGAAGATAAGAGAGGGAGAAGAGAAAAGAAGAGAAGAGCAGAAAAAGAAGATAATATAGCTTACAATTTTTTCAATTGTATATCTTCATATAAATAATACTCGATTATCTTTCTAAAATTATGATTATTTGTTATTATCAAAAAGGGGGAGATTGTTAAGTCAAAATGACTTCACGACTAATAATTTTGATGAAGTTTAAATAATAATAATATTAGAAATAATATATGTGTTAAGTGTGAAGGAAACACGGTAGGAAGCGGAAAACTAAGAAGGAAGCGGAAAACTAAAAAGGAAGCGAAAACTAAGAAGGAAGCGAAAACTAAGAAGGAAGCGAAAACTAAGAAGGAAGCGGAAAACTAAGAAAGAAGGGGAAAACTAAGAAGGAAGCAAAAACTAAGAAGGAAGCAGAAAACTAAGAAGGAAGCGGAGACAAAGACCCGATAGTACGTCGGACGGTTAATCAGTTTGAGTTAGTTACAGAACTCAACTGAATAACAGTTTCTGCAAAGAAACAAGAAACAAGAAATAAGAAACAAAAGGCAAGAAGCAGTTGAAGGCGAAGGCCATAAATACAAGTCGGAGTCGAAGACTGAAAAAGTTAGTGATTTGAGTTAGTGATTTTAAGTTTTTGAACTTTATCAAAACACTGTATTTGTTATGCGAAACATTAGAGCTGTCATTACTGTAACAAAGCTCGCAATATCTTTCTTGTAAGAGAGAGGAAAAGCTGAGAGCCTAAAGAGGCTAAGTGAGCGAAAATAATACTTGGTGTAAGAGACCTGAAGAGGCTCTGAAGAGAAAGAATACTTGTACAGTTTGAGAAGAATAATGAAATCTCAGAAGGATTCTGAGGACTGGACGTAGCCCACGGTTTGGGGTAAACTAGGATAAAATCACTGTGTCTACTCTCTAACTCTTTACGTTTAATTTCTATTGTTCGTATACAAGTATATAGAAGTTAATTGCGATTTAATCTTGAAGATAATCTCATATAACAGTTGCGATATTCACTTAGTAACTTTGAAACAGTTAGTTTTTAAAGAAATATCAAAGGGAATTGTATTTACGAAAAAGAATACACAATTCAACCCTCCCTTCTTGTGCATTTTATATACTGTTCATTAAGACTATACTAACAAATGATTAACTTCAAGACACATCCCAGATATGCAGCATAATTTGATTTCTATTCATGCACTAGATTTTGATGGTCATCATAGAGAATTTGGTGATGGTAAATGGAAGATCACTAAAAGGCCTTTTATGGTACCAAAGGGAGAAAACCGCAATACTCTGTATTGGACAGTGGGCTAGTTGACTACCAGTGAGGTGAACGCAATTGAAGATTGCTCCATAAATTTATGGCCTTTACACCTTGGTCATTTGACTCAGAAAGGCCTTGACACTCTTACCAAGAAGAAATTCCTTCCAGTTAAAGATACACCTCTGAGAACTTGCAGTCATTTTTTTATCTGTAAACAACATAGTGTTACATTTAGTAGTTCTCCTCCATATAGAAGTTGCATGTTTTGTATTTAATCCATACTGATGTTTGCATTATAGATTATAGAATTCTTGGTGGTGCTTTATATTTTGTTATATTTATTAATGATTGCTCTAGAAAAGTGTAGACATTTTCTTTGAAATCTAAAGACCAGATGCTTGATGTTTTCAAACACTTCCATATAAGTGTTGAAAGAGAAAAAGGAAGAAAGCTAAAGTGTGTTTGAGAAGATAATGGTGGTGAATGTAGGGGTCCATATAAGCAGTATTACAGGGACCATGGTATCAAGCTTGAGAAGATAGTCCCAAGGACACTTTAACATAATGGAGTTGCAGAAAGAATAAGTCGTACAATCAATGAAAGAATCAGATTTATGCTCACTCATTCAAAATTGTGTCAAGCTTTTTGGGGTGTAGCATAAGAACTGCAGTAGATTTGATCAACCTTTCTCCTTTGGTTCCTTTTGAAGGCAATATCCCCTCTGAGGGAAAGATGTCCTCTTATAGTCATTTGAGAGTGTTTGACTGTAGGGAAGTTGTTCACATTCCAATAGAAGACAAGTCCAAGCTTAATGCAAAATCAAAACAGTGTATTTTTCTAGGGTATGGTCATGAAGAATTTGGATATAGATTATGCGATCTGGTAAATAAGAAAAATTTTAGAAGTGGGGATGTAATATTTCTTAAAGACCAAACCATTGAAGATTGTGAGAAAGTTGAGAAGTCAAAGTCAAATACTAGAGGTTACATTGATGTAGAGTCAGATCCTCCTACCCGGGTTGTTGATGATGGAGGAGATGTATAGGCAGAGGGTGAGAATATAGTTGATGAGCCCATACCATAGGTTATAAAACCAGCTGAACTAGTTCCACCTGAACCATCAGTTGAACCTCAATTGAGGAGGTCTACTAGAGAGCGTTAGTCTTCCCAGAGATATCCTCCATACGAGTAGGTGCTACTCACTAATGGGGGAGAGTTAGAAAACTAACAAGAAGTCATATCACTTGATAATAAAGACAAGTGGATGAAAGTCACACAAGAAGAGATGAAATCCTTGTATGAGAATCACACGTTTGATTTGGTGAAGTTGCCTCAAGGTAAGAAAGCACTCAGGAATAAATGGGTGTTCAAGTTGAAACATAAAGAGAATAACTTACAACCAAGGTACAAGGCACGATTGGTTGTAAAAGGTTTTAATCAAAAGAAAGGTGTCAACTTTGAAGAATTTTTCTTACCTATTGTCAAAATGTCTTCAATTAGAGTTGTGTTCGGTTTAGCAGTAATATTGAATTTAGAGGTTGAGCAACTTGATATGAATATGACATTCCTTCATGGTGATTTGGAGAAAGAAATTTATATGCAGCAGCTTGAAGGTTTCAAGGAAAAGGGAAATGAGCATTTAGTTTGTAGATTGAAGAAAAGTCTGTATGGGTTGAAACAGGCACCCAAACAGTGGTACAAGAAATTTGATTCCTTCATAGTGGACCTTGAGTTTGGTAGGACACATTTTGACCATTGCGTATTTACTAAAAAATTCTCTAATGGTAATTTCATTATTCTTATGCTTTATGTAGATGACCTGTTGATTGTTGGTTATGATGATAAGAAAATTGATAATCTTAAAAGAGACTTGAGTAAATCCTTTGCAATGAAGGATGTAGCCCAGCAAAGAAAATCCTTGGCAAGAGAATTACCTGTGACAGGAAGAACAGAAAATTGTGACTATCCTAGGAAAAATATATTGAAAAGGTATTAGAGAGGTTTAACATGGGTAGTTCCAAACTTGTTAATACTCTACTTGCAGGCCACTTTAAATTGAGTTTAAAATAGTGTCCTACAAGTGAGAAAGATAAAAAGGACATGCAAAAGGTTCCTTATGCATTTGCAGTAGTTTGATGTACAACATGGTATACATTAGGCCAGACATTGCTCATGCAGTTGGAGTTGTTAATCGATTTCTCTCTAATCTTGGTAAAGAACATTAGGAAGCAGTGAAGTGGATTCTTAGGTATCTTAGAGGTACTTCTAGAGTCTGTTTATGTTTTGGTAATGGCAAGCCAGTATTGTGTGGTTACACAGATGCAAATATGATTGGTGTCATTGATTATAGAAAATCTACTTCTACATATATGATGACTTTTGCAGGGGGAGCAGTATCATGACAATCTAACTTATAGAAATGTATTGCTTTGTCTTTTACTGAGGCTGAATATATAGCTATTATAGAAGCTGCGAAAGAAATTTTGTGGATGCAGAAATTCCCATAAGATTTGGGTCTTAAGCAAGAGAAGTATGATATATTTTGTGATAGTTAGAGTGTTATCCATCTCAATAAAAATTCTATATTTCATTCTAGAATGAAGCACATTGACGTGTGGTATCATTAGATGCGGGAAGCACGAGAGATGAAGATAGTATCACTTGAGAAGATCCACACTGATGACAATGGTTCAGATATAATGAGAAAGACCTTGCCCGGAAAAAATTTAAATTACTGTAGAGAAGTATAAAGCTTGGTTGATCATTGCCCCATTTGAGTCGGGAGGAGGAGATTTGTAAGGTGGTCCCTCCTAAGTGAGGCCACGTCAACAAGTTATTAAAAAAAAGAGGGTTCTAATTTAAATAGGAGTGTGAAACGTGAAAGATGTTAACATGAAAGGATGTGCGTTGGCGTAAAGAGGAGAAGAATAGGGATATCTCTTGCCAAAAGATCAAACAGGTTTTGTTTCTGATGACATTTCATTATGTTATTCCTGGTATTGAGAGCATCATTTGTTATAATTTATTTATTGTAATTACTTCTCTTTTGGCTAGGCAAGAATACCTGATAGTGGTATTATATTGTTTTGGTGATTTGATAATCCCTAGAGTATCTAGAAAGACTTTGGTGTACCCATTAATTTGATTAGTGGAAGTTTTTTTATTGGATTAGGTCCCGTGGTTTTTCCCTCACATTGGGGGGATTTCCATGTTAAAATCTAGTGTCTCATGATTTGTTTCTTACATTATATTATTATCTGTTATTGGGTTGTTTCTATTTTGATTGTACAAGGGGAAAAGAAATTTATTTTGTTTCCGCCAAATTTATCAATTATAGTATCTTTTCCCAACTGTTCCAACTTGTATTAGTCAATTGTTTTCTCTGTGAATCTAATAAAGTGTAGATCTTATAAACAATTATTTACTTTTACTTTTAGGTTTTGTTTTTTGTGCATTGTAAAGGTTTTGGCTTTGAGAAAATTTTAGGGTTTAGCTATATATAAATAGTTATTTACATAGAAGTGGGGGTTTGGGAGTTAGCCTGATACTTTCTAGAATAGTTACACCATCTTGTATAAGTTAAAAGTGGAAATATGACAATACAATAATGCAAGGAAGACAATACCCAAGTCAATTTATCGAATCCAATAAGTGATGACCAAATTGAAGCTTCGAAATTGAATATAAAAGTAATGCTAGAAAAATTTTCATAATTGGAACCAAATTTAGGAGACAAATATACAGAAATGGAAAGAGATTGAAAACCTATAAACGATCAAAGGATTAAACAATGTGATCAGTAGAATTGAGACCTTAACTGAAAAGCACACGTAATTAACAATTGGGATGGAAAGTGGTACTTTGGTGCCAACAAAATAAATAGAAAATTAAAATAGATGATTGATGCAGAAAAGCAAAAACGAAGATTGATTTTTATGTTGAGATTTTTCTCTATAATTGTTAGGATGGCATAGCTGTAAATATAAGCTATTATTAGATTCCTAATTATAGCTCCTAACTATAACTGTAGGATTAATTATTAAGATATCTTCCTTTATTGTACATTATAACTAATACGTTCTCGAGAAAGTAATGAATGAACATAATTATTTTTTTTCTTTTTCGTCTGATCTTTCAAGTTGGTATTAAAGCATACAAAACATTTTGAACATGAGTGAAAAATATGTTCATATTATTGTTCAATTCGAAGAAGCTTTTAATGTAGGCATCATTCTTTCTAAATCAAATTATGATGTTTGGTCACAATTGGTGGAGATGCATATTGCTAAAAGGGAAAACCCTCTTATATTTGTGGAAAAATAAAGCCGCATATATAATATGAAGATGTGTATGAGAACTGGTATGCTGACAATCAAAAAGTTAAAAAATGGTTGCTGATGTCTGTGAGTCCAGAGATTATAAAGCGATACTTATGATTACCCATGGCTCAGGAAATCTGGAATGCATTAGCGAAAGGCTTCCATGATGGAAGTGATAAATTGCAATTTTTTGCCCTGAACCTAAAGGCATTCATTTCAAAACAAAGTGGAAGACCTCTCTCTGAATATTGTGGAGACTTAGATGAAGTCTTTCAAGAACTAGATTGTTAGGACAAAATTGTTATGAAGGATCCTGAAGGTGTTGAAGGACATTGAAAGTAAATTGAATGAATAAGGGTGCTTATATTCCTAGCAACTTTAGATGATGGTTTTTAATAGGTTCGAAGAGAGATTCTAAGGAAGGAATCAATTCTGACTTTGGAAAAATGTTATGTATTGATTTAAGGAGAGGTAGTAAGTCATGAAACGTTGAAAGGAGAATTTGGAACCTTGAAGCTATTGCTATGATGGTTGGAAACAAATCAAAGACAACCATTAATGGTGAAAAGTCTTCATACAACTACACTCATTGCAACTACACTAGACATACTAAAGATCGTTGCTATGAACTTGTAGGATATCCAGATTGGTGAGACCATAATTAAGCACCCTAAAAGAAAATTTTCAAAAAAACTCCAACTACTGCTACTGCTGAGACTAAAATCAATGATGATTTTGTTGAGAAGACTTCTACATTAGTAGCAACTACAAATAATCGTAGTAAGATTTCTAATGTTTCTGTACTTGTTTCTAATAGTATATGGATAATTGATTATAGTGCTACAAATCATATGAACTTTGATTCTAGAAAGGTTATTGAACTCACAAAGTCCTCACAAAAATTTGTTTGTAATGTCAATGGTGACAAAGCCCTAATTATTTTGGAAGGATATTTAACTCTCACTAATACTTTAAATTTGGACTCTGTCGTTGTTGTTCCATCTTTGGGTTACAACCTCTTGTTTATTTCTCAAATAACAATAGCCTTATCTTATATTGTAATCTTTTGGCCTAACTTATGTCTCTTTAAAGACATCCAATTAAAGCAGACGATTGCTTGTGTTATTAGGAGAGGGAAGTTGTATTATCTGGACCTAACGTCAAGGATTTTAGATAAGTTGCATCAAGTTTTTAATATGGATGGCTTAAAGGTGGAAAAAAAAGAAGCTAAAATTTAGTTGTGGCATCAACGCTTGGGGTATTCATCTTTTGGGTATGTAAAAAATTATTTTCTAGTTTTTTTGGAAAATTTTGTCTTTAGTTTCCGCTGTGATGTTTGTGAACTTGCATAATATCATCAAAATTTTGGATGGTTGTTCACTCTGATGTATAAGGTTCATCCAAAATTTTAACTTTAGGTGGGTCTTGTTGGTTTGTTACTTTTATTGATGATTACATGAGAATGATTTAGTTGTGGTTAATGAAATCCAAGAGTGAACTGAATTTATTGTTCCAAAAATTCCATAAGATCATTTAAACTCAGTATAATGCAAAAGTTCGAGTCATTCACAGTGATAATGGTAGAGAATATCATAGTTTTAAATTGTAACATTATTTAAAAGAACAAGGTATTATTAATCAAACTACTTGCGTGGATACACCTCAATAAAATGAGGTAGCTAAGAAAAAAATTGAAATTTACTAGAAGTTGTTCGTGCCTCAGTAATTTAAGCTTTTATGTCATTGGCTTATTAGGGAGAAGCTCTCTCCTCCACTCTATATTTGATTAGTCAAACTCCCTCCCACTCTATTGAATTTTAAACATTTTAAGTCTTCACTAATGCTATAGTTGCTCCACCAATACCAAATTTGCCTCCTCATATTTTTAGATGTGTAGCATTCGTGCATATCCATAAACATCAACATAACAAGCTAGCTCCAGGAGCCCCATGGTGTGTTTTTTTCTTGGGCCTGCAATAAACCAAAAAAGGGTACCGATGTTGTTATCCTCCAACTAAACGTATGTTCATCATAATGGATGCATTCTTTCATAAAGAGATAATGTATTTCTCTAAGTTTGAGCTTCAGGGGAATAGCAAAAGGAATTCAGACTATTGATTATGAACTTCTAGGGGAGTGCAAAGGTGACTGTCATTTTTTTATTGTAATGATTTGTTGAAACATGAAGAGGAGTAAGAAGGGGCTATTGAACCAAAGGATATTGACCAAAAAGGTACTACTGAAGAGGAGGATATTGGTCCATCAAGTGTAGAAGTTGAGACTCTTATTAATATACCACATTAATAATTTACTGAGGATGTTACCATTCCTAAACCTGAGCCACCCATAAAACAGCTACCAGAGTGTCTTATTAGAGGTATTCCTAAGCCTACATGTGAACCTGTAATTTCGGGTAGATTTAAATATCCTATGAGTCATTATGTGTCAAATAATAATCTATTGGAATCAAATAGGTCATTTATAAATCAATTATCTATTGCAGTTATTCCCAACAATATGCAAGAAACTCTAGAGTTTCCAAGGCAGAGAGCTGCAATGAATGAGGAAATGAACTCTTTACAAAAAAAATAAAACTTAGGAGAATGTTGAATGCCTACCAAGAAAGAAGCCAGTTGGATGTTGATGGGTTTAAACTGTAAAGTACAATGCTGATGACATAATTGAAAGGTTCAAAATGAGAGAGGTGGCAAAAGGGTATTACCCAAACCTATGAGTTTGATTACACAAAGGCATTTGCTGTCATAGCTAAAATCAATATTGTTAGAGTGTTGTTATCCTTAGCTGCAAACTTGGATTGACTTTTGCAACAATTTGATGTAAAAAATGCCTTTTTATATGGTGACTTATCTGAAGAAATTTATATAGAGCTTCCACCAGGTTGCAGAAAGGCAGAGTAAAAAAGTTTGTAGATTGAAGAAATCATTTTATAGGTTGAAGCAGTCTCCAAGAGCATGATTTGGTTCACAAAGCTTGTCATAACTTTCAGATATCATCAAAGCAATTCTAAGCACACTTTATTCTTGAAAAAAAGGTAAGGTCAAATAACTGCTTTTATTATATATGTGGATGACATAGTGGTGATAGGAGATTATCTGGAAGAAAGAAAGGCACTACTAGAATACTTGTTTAGAGAATTTGAAGTGAGAGATCTTTGTTGGTTGAAATATTTTCTTAGGATTGAAGTTTTCTATCCTAAAGAAAATATGGATTAGACTTATTATAAGAAATTGGTATGTCAGGCTTATACACTAGTTGAGGAAGACTTAAAGTTATGTGTAGAAACAAACCAAATACCAGTTAATAAAGGAAGATACCAAAAGCTTGTTGGAAGACTAATATATTTGGCTTACCTAAGATCCAACCTTGCTTATGCTTTGAGTATTGTTAGTCAGTTTATGTGTAATCTTAGAGAACAATGTATGAGGGTAGTTATGAGAATTTTGAGGTATCTAAAATGGGATCAACAAAAGATAGATGATCAACTTCTAGCTACTTCATATCTGTGGGTGGTAACCTAGTTACATAAAGAAGTAAGAAACAAAAGGTGGTAGCTTGCTCAAGTGTAAAAGATAAATTCAAAGGTGTAGCACTTGGTCTCTATGAAACTTTGTGATTCATACTACTTTGACAAGATTTAGGCTATCAACTGAAGCAACCAATTAGTTCATATTATGACAACAAAGCTGCGTGTGATATATAGCTGACAATCATGTCCAACATGATCGAACAAAGCATGTTGAGGTTGACAGGTTCTTCATTAAAGAGAAATTGGATGGAAAAATTGTGAAGTTGTCCAAGATTTAGTCTGAGGATTAATTGACTGGCATTCTTACCAAAGCAGTTTCAAATCATGTGTTCTTAAAATTTCTTGGCAAGTTAAGCATACATGACATCTACGCACTAACTTAAGGGGGACTGTTGAGATTTTTCTCCATAATTGTTGGGATTGTACACGTGTAAATATATTCTTAGATTCCTAATTATAGCTATAGGATGATTATAGCTATAGGATTAATTATTGAGATTTCTTACCTTATCGTACATTATATCTAGTATGTTTTCGAGAAAGTAACAAATGATCGGAATTAATTTTCCTTCTTTTTTGTCTCATCTTTCATTTTTTTGATTGGCTTGTTGAAATATAAAAGAAGAAAAAAGATGTGAAAAATGGTGGAAGTGAAGAACAATATAAAAACAAAGAGAAGAGAGGAGAGTGGGTAAAAACAAGAGGAAGACAAAACAAAGAAATGGGTGGATGAGAATTAGAGGTTCAGAGATTTCTAGATTAAGTACTTAGGTTTGTTCAAATCATAAGCATTATATAATTATAAATTAATAATTTTAATTAAAGAATATATTTTGTATTTTTTAAATTTACTGATGGACCTATTATATCTATGGCATGTTATATAAAAGTAAGCTCACTTTCAGAAAATATATAATATATGTCATGTCAATATTTAAATAATGAAAGGTTAATTCTGTCAAAATTTTCATATATTTAGAGTTTTTTTATATATTTTAAAAACATTAAAGTTTAATTAAAATATTAAGTTTTAAGTTATATTATGACATAGATTCAAAATGGACTCTTCATCAAATTAATTGAGTTTCTTGTTGTATATTATGACAGATTCAAAATGACTCTTAATCAAATTAATTGAGTTTCTTGTTGCAGAAAATTTCATATCAGGCCATCAGCTATAGAAACTGAAGCAGTACCTTTTCTTTCACAATCAACAACCATTTTTGATAAGGCTTGTGGTATTGGGATTAAACGAAAAGATCAGGGGAAGTTTAATAAAGCCATCTGCAACTTAAGAATTGGCTTGAAGTCTCCACCGACTCATGAGTTACCTAAGTGTGTGTTTGGTTCAGCTTTTGGAAGGTCCAAAAGCACTTTTGTCTACCGCAAAAGTTATTTTGAAGAAAAAGTTGATGTTTGGCTGTACATTTCAAAAGCGCTTTTGCAGTAGAAACAGCTTTTTTAAAAGCTCAAATACAACTTTTTCAAAAGCTATAATTTGGAGCTTTTCAAAAAAGCCCAAATTATAGCTTTTTCGGGAAGCTGTTTTTAAAGTG
>JAOTAX010001156.1:1268-13568 GCA_025629825.1 Erythroxylum guanchezii
CAACAACATGAGTGAGAATCAAGTAAGGAGCAGCGGAACAATTCCTTCCAATACTGTGATGAATCCGAAGAGTTTGAATGCAATTACTCTGTGAAGCGATAAACAGGTATGATTTGACACTCCGGAAGAAGAAGCATGCAATGAGGAAATTGAGGTTGAAGAAGCACCTCAACTTAAGGAGGCAACCAAGAGATCCGAGAGTGTCAGAGAAGAAAATTTGTTGAAAGAGAAGAAGTCAACATCTAGGGAGAAAGGAGCAACCTTAAGTAGTTTCAAGGATTAAGCCGAACATGAGAAATTGAGCACACGTGAAGCCAAAGGTAAGGAGGTAAATCTTCAAGACCTACCTTTTCTAAATTCATATTTAATGAGAAAAAAATGAATGAACTTAAGCATGAAAAAGACATTATTGATTTATTTGGAAAAGTTGAGATAAATGTTCCTTTACTGGACTTGATCAAACGAGTTCTGGCCTACGTGAAGTAACTAAAGGATTTATGTACTAACAAAAGGAAGTTTAGGCCGAATGAGAGAGTCCAAGTGAGCTCAAACGTGTCAACACTATTTAAACCCCAAATCCCGGTCAAGTGTCAAGACCCTGGATCTTTCACCATTCCTTGCTTCATAGGAAAGGTAACTATAGGAAGAGCATTGTTAGATCTAGGAGCAGCTATAAATGTGATGCCCAAATCCGTCTATGAAGCCTTAGGTGTGAAAAGTTTAAAGCCTACATCTGTAGTTTTACAATTCGTTGACAGATCCTTTAGGCATCTAGTGGGCATAATCGAGGACATCTTGGTCCAGGTAAAGGGTTTAGTATTTCCTGCTGATTTTTATATTCTTGACATGTCTTCTAAGGTTGTGCAGGATGCCTCATTAATCCTCAAGCGACCCTTCTTACGAACAGCGAGCACCATGATCAGCATGAAGGAAGGTAAGATCACCATGGAGGTTGGCGATCAACAGGTAAGCTTCAATATGTATGAAGCTATGAAACACCCCCATGAGGATTATTCACTCCTTGGAGTTAATATGTTTGACATGGTTGTTGATGATGCATGTGTTGATTTTGAATGCTCACTGAATCCTATTACTAATGATCCCTTGGGGAGAGTTTTTGCTACTGTTGTCTCAGGTGAACCACAACTTATGGATACCGACAAGGAGCTATAAGGAAGTCAAGCTACCTCATTAAAGCTTGGAAACAGG
This sequence comes from Erythroxylum guanchezii, assembly GCA_025629825.1. Classification (NCBI taxonomy): domain Eukaryota; kingdom Viridiplantae; phylum Streptophyta; class Magnoliopsida; order Malpighiales; family Erythroxylaceae; genus Erythroxylum; species Erythroxylum guanchezii. The sequence continues at coordinate 2,478 of JAOTAX010001156.1, forward strand.
CCAGACGTCCATCAGGAGCTGAAAGACCCACCTTGAAACGAGATTGTTTCTCTCCTTGCATTTACAATATATTTGTGCATATTAACTGACATTGGCATGACTTTGTTCCATATGAGTATGCTCGCCCCACGCTTCCCTCCTCAGGCGCAGAAAGAGAAGATTAGTGATCCTTGCAAGGCATTAGAACTCTAAGATAATTAAAGATATTTTTTTTGTAATTAAGTTAGTTTAGGAACTTTTGTAATTTAGAATCATTTCAAGCATAAGCATACAAATTGTGTCATGGGTATTCCATATTTTTGTGTATTTTTTGGTATTTTGAAATGATCTTGTATAAATTCTTTTGGAGTTCATTTATAAAATGTGATTGGATTTTTGACTTGTGATTCTCTAAATTTTTAATTATTTGATGTTCAACCAATGTGGGCAGGCCACCATTATGGGCGATGGGTTCCGTTTTGTCGTTGAATGTTGGGCTCCGAAAACAGGGTCTAACAGGAATACTTCAATTGAGCACCATTCAAATTGTCACTAAAATAGGCAATGGGACGCCTGCCATGTAACAAAACAACACCAATACTTATCCCAAAGGCATCACATTCAATTTCAAAAGTAGAAGAAAAATCAGGTAAACTCAAAATAGGTGCAGAACAAAGTTTTTCTTTCAAAGTGTTAAAAGCAATTTCCTACACCTCTCACCACTTAAATCCTACCTCCTTTTTAACAATCTCAGTCAATGGAGTTACAATAGAACTCAAATCTTTCACAAGCCTTCTATAGAAACTAACAAGTCTATGAAAAGATCTTACCTGAGTAACACTTGTAGGTCTCAGCCACTCACTAATTGCCTTGACCTTTTCTTAGTCCACCTTAATTCCATTAAAAGAAACAACATAACCAAGCAATATGACATGATCTATGAAAAATGTGCACTTTTTAACTTAGCATATAACTTTTCTGCCCTAAGTGCATCTAACACAAGGCTAAGATGCTCAATAAGCTCATCAATGCTTTTGTTATAGATCAATATGTCATCAAAATACACCACAACAAACTTACCAATAAATGTCCTCAAAACATGATTCATCAAACACATAAATGCACTAGGAGCATTAGTTATGCCAAAAGGCATCACAAACCAAAAGACGTCACCAATTTTCATTCTAATATGATTGTAACCACTCATAAGATCAATTTTGGTAAACACACATACACCATGCAATTCAAAAATCATATCATCCAATCTAGGTATAGGATGGCGATACCTTACCGTTATCTTGTTAACAGCTCTGCAATCCACACACATGCGCCAACTCCCATCCTTCTTTGGAACCAATATTACTGGCACGACATAAGGACTAAGACTCTCTATGATGTGTCCCTTTTGTAACAATTCTTCCACTTGATTTTGGAGTTCCTTAGTTTCTCCAAGATTAGCCTTACAAGCAGGTCTATTTGGAATTTGGACCCTAGGTATGAAATCAATCGATGTTCTATTCCTCTAAAGGCCGGAAACTCCTTAGGCAACTCCTCAGGGAAAACATCTCCATACTCTTACAAAAGAGAAACAACACTAGTAGGTAAACAAGGGTCAAGGTCAGATTCATTCAAATAAGCTTCCTTATACAAAAGTACAAACAAACATCTCCTTTCCACATAAGTAACCCTTACATCTCTCATTTTTTGCATAGAAGTTTTGTTTCTTTCTACCCTCTCTCTCATTTGGGCCTTTTAACTAAATTTCTTTTGAGGCCTCTTTTCGCACCTTTCTTCTCTCACTCTTGGCCTTACTTTCCCTCTTTTCTTTTGATTTAAATTTCTGCTCCCCTTTTGCAAGGTTCTCGACCTTCCCCTCAATTTTTGTATTATCACGCTTTTCTTGAAGTTTTTTGTCATTTCTTTGTTGCATTGTCTCCATACTCTTTTTTAATTGCATTTGGTCCTCATATACCTCTTTTGGTACCAATGGAGCAATAACAAATTTCTGATCCCCTATAGTAAATGAGTACCTATTCTTAAAACCATCATGTAACACTCTTCTACCCTATTGCCAAGGTCGACCGAGCAATAAATGACTAGCATGCATAGATATAACATCACAAAGTACTTGACCGGAGTACTTTCCAATGGAGGAAGATGCAAGGACTTGTTTATTTACCTTGATTTCCCTCATGTCATTCAGCCACTATAGCCTATATGACCTAGGTGTTTCAAGCGCTCCAACCCTAGTTTTTCCACCATCAATGTACTAGCCACATTAGGGTAGCTCTCCCCATCAATGATTAGGCCACAAATCTTCTCATTCACTAGGCATCTAAAATGAAAAATAGTTTCCCTTTGCTCAATTCCATCTTCCTTCACTTGAGCATTCAAAACACGCCTAGTAACAAGTAATTCACCCCTAGGTGCATCCTAAACTTCCACATCAGAACAATCATTTAACTCAGGCATGAAAGCTAAATCATCTTCTTCCACCTCAGACACAACTTCTCCTCCTCTCACAAACATTGTTTTTTCGTTTTGGCATTGAGAAGCAATATGACCAACACCAAGACATTTAAAGCATTTAATAGTCCAATGCTTTTCAAAATTGGAACTAGAAGAACTAGGAGTTTTAAAAGTACCTTTTGGATCTGCCTTGTTCTTCTCTTCCTTTGACTTGTCTATGTTATTCTCATCCTTCTTGGACCATTTGGAGTTCCAATTTGTAGTAGAGTTTGGGTAAGAAGCCTTGCTGGAGCTTTTATACCTGAGTTGCCTCTGCACCTTCATGGCCATATTCGCCATCTCCTCTAATTCCATATAATGGTGCAATTCAATAACATTGGCAATGCCTTTGTTAAAACCAGCCAGGAAACGTGCCATGGTAGCTTCTCTTTCTTCTTCTACATTAGCCCTAATCATGGCTATCTCAATCTCTTTATAGTTCTCTTCTACACTTTTGGTGCCTTGTCTCAAGGTTTGGAGCCTATGATGGAGCTCCCTATAGAAGCAACTAGGCACAAACCTCTTCTTCATGACCCTCTTCATTTCGGCCCAAGTATCAATAAGATCCTCTTCATCCCTTCTTCTATTAAAAAACAACCTGATCCCACCAAATAAGTGCATAATCATGAAATTCCACAGTAGCAAGTTTCACCTTCTTCTCCTCGGAATAGTTATAGCATTCAAAAATCATCTTCACCTTTCTTTCCCATTCTAACTAAGCTTCTAGATCATTTTTTACCTTGGAAAGATGGTGTATTTTCATCTTGATACTACCCATGTTTCTATCTACACGCTCGACCCTATTTTCTCCCCCTGTATTGTCTGGGCCTCTATAGCCTCTTCCTCTATCATTCTGTCCCCCTCTTCCACCAATTCTGACCCTTTGCCACTCTTCTTCATCTTCCCCATCATCATATTCATCTTCATATTCATAGCACACAGCAGTTAGCTCTCTAACATTTGCCTTCTTGTTGAACCATCAGTTAAAGCCTCTCTTTGTAAATTCCTACTAGCCTGGTCTTGTCTATCAAATCTATCACTGACATCCCTGAACATGTTCTTAATCCTTCAGAATTGCTATTGCATAGCCTCCAAAGTGAAAATTTTGCGTTGATCAACCTCACTATTCTTTTCATCTTTGTCACTACCTTTACTATCCTTTGAATTGGTCATGATGTAAAACCTGCAAAAACACGTTAGATCAGCTCCTCACATAGTCCCTCACGTGTTTCTCTCTAAATCAAATTGGATACCCTCATGTTTCACTCAAGAAGACGCCTTTTACCCTCAAGTGAGCTTACACACTCTTATCTTTTACCACTCTAGATTTTAGCACAGTTTTACTTGTCTGGATCAATCACTATCAACCAAATAAGCACAACAACAACTTAATTCAGCAGAAAACAACAAATACCTAAAGAAAGGAAAAGAACACAAAACTAGATGCAATTTAACGTAAAGAAAGCAAGGAAGGTGAAAATAAGCACATAATAGATGGAAAAAATGTATGTGAATGATTTTTGGTGCCAATTGAGCAATATGAAACAAGATTACTCAATTCCAGTGTAATGGAAACAAAAGGACAACAAACAATAAAAAGTAACCAAAGAGTGCAAGAAAAGATGAAACTAGGAATTAAACTCAACCCTAAACTTGAATTAACAAGAACATTCAAATCTACCCTAATTACTCAAGAACTGAAAGATAAGCAATTATATCAAAGACACATGTTTTGAGTGCAAGAAAGTAAATCTTCAAACGTGAAAGTGTTTCTTATTGCAAGAAAATAAGTCTTGATGAGTTTCTTGAATGATGTGTTCTTGATGAATCTTGAATAATAAAGAAATGAAATTAAAGAATTCTTGAATGATAAGATTCGTTCTTGATGAATCTAGAATAATAAAGAAATGAAATTAAAAAATTCTTGAATGATCAGATTTTTTATTGATGAAACTTGAATAATAAAGAAACGAAATTAAAGAATTCTAGAATGATCAGATTCATTCTTGATGAATCTTGAATAATAAAGAAATGAAATTAAAAAAATTCTTGAATGATCATATTCGTTTTTAATGAATCTTGCAAGCAAATCATCTCAAACACACAAAGATTCACAATCTTGATTTTCTTCTTCTTTTTTCTCTTCTTTCTTTTCTTTCTTTTCTTCTTTTTTCTCTTCTTTCTTTCTTTCTTTTTTTCTCATTTCTTCCTTTCTTTCTTTTTTTTAATTTTAATGATGAACTAACTATAATTATCAAGAACAAACATAAAATTAAAGATAAAGATTGAATTTAAAACCTAGGTTTTGATACCAAAGATGATATGGCAACAACCTAGAATCAATGTCTAGATCACCTCTGTTTCAATGATTGTTCCCAAACCTAAATTCATTCAATCTAACAAGACCCTTCGTGCCCAAAACACCAAGGAATTGGTAACAAAGAGTATAAAGATTGTAGGAATTGAATTAATGCCATAAGTTAGAACTTACTTGATAAGTTGAATCGATCCTTAAGGCAAAACAGGCAAGAATCTAAATTCTCTCTTGAAGAATGCTTTCTAATTCTATTCACGTCTTAATCTCATGTTCATGCCTAAAGCAAGGGTTTAAATACCCTTGTGCAATACAAACCTTAACAAAGATAATCTAAAAACCCTTAAGAAAGCCCAAAACATTAAGAAAGGCTTTCTTAAAACAAATCTGGCCAAAAATAGATCCCACACGAATTGGGCTTCAAAACTAATTAAAATTGACTAGTCCTTGTCCAAGTAGGATAAGGAAACAACAAAAATAGAAGACTAACTTAAGAGGGGCAAAATGGGCTTTTAAACTAGGTCTACACGCTTGGTTCCTTAAAATAAAACATGCACATGACTTTTTTAATGAAGCACATTCACACTTCATGCAAACCAGCCCATGACAAAGCCTAAAAGAATTTCACACGCCCTTCACATGATAAAATAATGCCAAGCCCTTTGATTAGACTTGTGCTTGTGAAAATTGGCTAAGTGTTAGACCTATTAATTAGATTCCTCCAATGTGCACACACACTTAGGTTCCTTCCTAAGCTCTTCCCCAAGCTTGATCAACAAAACTTCTTGAAGTTCTTGTGAAACAAAAGCTTGTGCATAAATCTGAAATTGTGCTTTAAGCTTATTGAAGCGTGACCTTGTAATTGGACCCATTGGCACCCTCAAGTCTCCATTGTCTTGGTGAGTTGCATCAGTTTAGCTAATTGTTTTTGGTGGGATGACATTTTGTTAATAAGTTGGAATTAATTTAATGAATTAATTCTAATGATATTAAATTAATTCCGGGCTTCTTGGAGCTTGAATTATATAAGTCCAATTAGATTCCCCTTTTGGCTTATAGGAAAGGTTATCAAGTAAAGTAAGAAAAATAAATAGAGGTTATTGGAAAGAAAATAAAAGAAAAGGACCGAATTAGAATAGGGATAATAGTACCGAAACTATTTAATTAAGAGCTAATTAAATTAGGTTTTAAGTCTATGATTAAATGTTGGGCTTACACTAATTAATTGTTAATTAGAAGCCCAAAATGAACATTTAATATTGGGTTGGATTTTGGTTTGATTTGATTAATTAGATTAATTGAATTGAAACAACATTTGTAAAGACAAAAGAAGGTTAAAACCGAAATCTACAATGATGTAAATTTCGGTTTTATATAGCTAAATGGACAGTTACACATTTAGCTTTGAATTTCCAAATATAAGGTGGGTTTTTATCATGCTTCATCATCATTAAACGGTTTAATAGTGTCCTCATTAAATGGTTTAATTGTCTTAACATTAAATGGTTTAATGGTTGCACTTAATGTTGGCATGTATAAAAACATATAAACCTTTTAGCATTCATTTGATTAAAGAAGGAAGTAGTGCAACTTTTGCTCTCTCTCCCTTCCTTAATCATATAACCGAAATTGAGAATGTCTCATTTGAAGTGAATCACACATTAAAACAATACTTGATAATGATATACAGATGCACAAAAAGGGGGGTTGAATTGTGTATCTTTTTTGTTAATCCCCTTTTTCAAAAAATCGTTCGTTAAAAGAACTTGTTTATTTTACAAAAACTACTAATTATAAAAATTATAGAAGGTTTTAGAAAACTTGTCTAAGATAGTAAACTCGAAAATTGAAAAATAAGAGAGATTGAGGGTTGAGAGATTTCGACACAGCAATTTTTATATTGGTTCACCCTAAACTGTGGGCTACGTCCAGTCCTCAGATGTCTTTCTGAGATTTCACTATCTCTCAAAGCTTTACAAGTATTCTCTGTTTTCGAGCCTCTTCAGGTCTTTTACAGTTAGTATTGTTTCACTCTTAGCCTCTTCATGCTATCTGTACTACTTTCAACTGAAAGGTTTCTTTCGAGCTTTATTACAGGAAAAAATAGCTCTAGATTTTTGCACAGAAATATCTCTCGTGAATTGCTAAGCATTTTCAATTTCGCTAACTTTGCAATCTTCCACTCCAACTTGTATTTATAATCTTTGTCTTCAACTGCTTCTTGAATCTTCAAAGAAATGGTTATTTAGTTGAGTTCTGTAATTAACTCAAACTGATGCGTCTTTGTTTTCTTGCGTCTGCTTTTCTCGCGTCTTTGTTTTCTTGCGTATGCTTTTCTTGTGTCTGCTTTTCTTGCGTCTGCTTTTCTTGAGTCTGCTTTCCTTGCGTCTGCTTTTCTTGCGTCTACTTTTCTTGCGTCTGCTTTGCTTGCATCTACTTTCTTCCGTCTGCTTATCATATCTTTTGCTTCCGTCTATTTTTTACGTAAGCTTCACCATCTGTTTTTTTACTTAAGCTTCCGTCTGCTTTTTGTATTTGCCTTCTGTCTGCTTTTTCATTTTAGCTTTCCGTCTGCTTTTTCATTTTAGCTTCAACATTTGTTTTTCATCAAAGTCAAATAGTGAAGTCATTCTGACTTAACAATCTCCCCTTTTTTGATAATAACAAATACTCACATTAACAAAATGAAAAAAGATCATATACAAAATATAAACTTCAGAAATCTTCTTTTCATTTCCTCCTATCTTTTCTGTTGCTCCTTTTCTCCCCCTATTTATTAGCAATCAAAAATCTTACGACCGGAGATGCTTCAACACTTCTTTCATCATGTCCGTCAATCACTTGACTTCTCTGCGTAGTTGAATGATTTTAGCTTGTAAGTCAAAACATGAAGTCGATCGATATTCTTTCCTCTGTGGTTCTTCTTCAGAAGCAATTGTTGTGTTATATGCATCCAAAGTTGGAACACAGGTTTCAATAACTTCTAAGGTAGGAGGTTGCACAGATAGTTTAGGCTCCGGAAGATCTAAATCATCGGGAACTGGTAGTCATTTGACAGGTGTTCCAAGCAGGGGTAGGATTTCTTCTATTAAAGATATCTTCCATAACAGCCTTCAGCGCAGAATTGCCTTCACAATGGCGTCAGTAATGCATGTTTTATCTCCAATCCTTATTGTTTTGTACTATCCCTCCATAAGTTCTCCCCCCACTGGACAATATTTATTTATCATTGATTGACTACCACTTGTCCCTGGGTCTTCTGAGATGTGATGAGAAATAAACATCCCCATCACTTTCTTTTCAACATAGCACGCCTCGTCTATGCGACGTACTTCATCAACAATTTGCTCTTCTGTCAGATCATCCAATACCTCCTCTGGGTATAACTTCAGCTGCCCTTTGTCATCATTGCGGACAATGTGAAACTTTGGTTGTATATCCGGCACAATCTTTATTACAATAGTCTCTGTAACTGGGAAAATAGTGCACGGTTGCTTCGTCATCTGTGTTGTGTATGGAGTCTTGCCAACATCTTTCAAGAATCCATAGAAGCTCTTCTCCTCTTCATTTAACAGATGCATTGTGCATCTATTCACCAAAATAGGTTCAAAATGTATCGTTTCTAACCTTCTTGGGATTTCCTTGATGATTATTAAATTGCTCTTCTTCTTCTTCACTGGTTGGACTTCTTCAGTCACTTAGCATCACCATATTGAGGTTCCGTTTGATTTCCTTAAACCGTTCTTCACTTAGCGGTTTAGTGAAAATATTTGCCCATTAAAGCTTTGTTTCAACGAACTGAAGACTAACGATCCTTCTTTGAATGTAGTCTCGTAGGAAATGATGTCTGATTTCGATATACTTCACTCTTGAATGCTGAATTGGATTTTTTGATAAGTTGATGGCGCTCGTGTTGTCATAGAAGATCGGTATCTCCTCTTCTTCTACTGAGTAGTCTTCCAGTTGATACTTGATCCACAATATTTGCGAACAGCAGCTTGCGGCAGACATGTACCCGGCTTCAGCAGTTGACAGGGCTATTGAACTCTGTCTCTTGCTCGACCAGGAAACTAAGTTTGGGCCAAGAAAGTGACAACCTCCACTAGTGCTCTTTTTATCAATTCTATCTCCGGCATAGTCCGCATTGCAATATCCAATCAACCTGAAATCTTTACCTTTCTCATACATTAAGCAAAGATTAATAGTACCTGGGAGATATCTCATAATTCTTTTAACAGCAAAGTAATGAGACTCTCTAGGATCGGCCTGAAACCTTGCACACAAGCATACACTGAACAATATGTTAGGTCTACTTGCTGTAAGATAAAGTAAAGATCCAATCATCCCTCCATATAGGGTTTGATCCACCTTCTTACCACTTTCATCATTCGACAAAAGGTTTGAAGGATGCATTGGAGTTGACATAGGTTTCACCTTTTGCATATCAAACTTAGACAGTAGTTCTTTCACGTACTTTTGTTGATGGATAAAGATCTTCTCTTCGGTTTGCTTAACTTGCAACCCAAGAAAGAACTTTAACTCTCCCATCATACTCATTTCAAACTCATTTTTCATAAGATTTTCAAAACTCATGCATAAATCTTTCGAAGTCGCACCGAAAATAATATCATCAACATAGATTTGAACTAGAATAAAATCTTTCTTAATACTCTTCCTAAAAAGTGTTTTGTCTACCTGACCTCTACTAAAACCACTCTTAATAAGAAAATTGCTTAGACGATGATACCAAGCTCTAGGAGCTTGCTTCAAGCCATATAAAGCCTTATGAAGTCTATAGACATGGTCCGAATACTTCACATCCTCAAAACCTGGAGGTTGCTTAACATAAACTTCTTCATATATAAAGCCACTCAGGAATTCGCTTTTCACATCCATTTGAAAAAGCTTTATATCATAACATACAACATATGCCAGTAGTATCCTAATAGCTTCAAGTCTTGCCACCAGAGCATAAGTCTCATTATAGTCTATTCCTTCTTGCTGATTATAGCCTTGTGCCACTAATCTTGCTTTATTCCAACTTACTCTTCCTGATTCGTCTAGCTTATTCTTAAAAATCCATCTAGTTCCTATGATAGATTTCCTCGTAGGTTTAGGAACCAAGGCCCTAACTTTATTCATAGTGAATTGGTTCAGCTCCTCTTTCATAACTAATATCCATGCTTCATCTTGAAGAGCTTCCTCAATTTTCTTAGGCTCTATTTCATAAACAAATGCTACATTAGCTTCTCTTCTGAATTTGGACCTTGTTCGAACTCCTTCTGAGGTCTCTCCTATGATTAACTCTTCGAGATGAGAACTCTTATATCTCCAATCTCTTTTCATCTCAAGAGTCTCCGGAATATCCTCACTTTTGTCTACCTGAGTTTATGATGATGGAGCTTCTTTAATTTCACCTAAAGGCATTGAAGGTGTATCTTCATCCGTATCAACTTCGTTACTGGGTTGGGCACTATCATCAAACTTGACATGGATAGTCTCCTCAGCAGTCCTAGTGGTAAGGTTGTAAACCCTAAAAGCCTTCGATGATTGAGAGTAACCTAGAAATATTCCTGGAAGGGTCTTTGAATCGAATTTATCCAGCACCTCCTTTGTATTCAGTATAGAACACTTGCAACCAAATGGATGGAAATAGGATATATTTGATCTCCTTTCATTCCACAACTCATAAGGAGTTTTCTTCAACAAGGGTCGCAGCAATACTCTATTCTGAATATAACATGCTGTATTCACAGCTTCTGCCCAAAAGTACTTAGGAAGATTCATTTCGTACAGCATAATCCTTGCCATCTCTTGAATTGTCCTATTCTTCCTTTCAACAACTACATTCTGCTATGGAGTCCTAGGAGTAGAAAATTAAAGATTCCATTCTCTTCACAGAATACTCTAAACTTCTCATTCTTAAACTCTCCACCATGATCACTCCTGATGCTGGCTATGAACATTCCTTTTTCATTCTGTAACTTTTTGGAAAGGGTCCTAAAACACTTAAAAGACTCATATTTGTGTGACAAAAACAATATCTAATAAAATCTAGTAAAGTCATCAACAATAAAAAGCCCATATTTCTTTCCGTTACGACTTATTGTCCTAGTTGGACCAAATAAATCCATATGTAAAAACTCTAGAGGTCTAGAGGATGTCACGGTATTTTTAGAAGAAAAAGATGTTTTGACTTGTTTTCCTTTATGGCAACTTTCACAAAAGAAATCCTTGTTAAAACTTATTTTTGGTAAGCCTCTTACCAAATCATGCTTCACCAACTTTGA
>JAOTAX010001166.1:0-13567 GCA_025629825.1 Erythroxylum guanchezii
AAAACTAACATGACCTAGCTTTTTATGCCAAATCAGTTTTTCTTCATCTGTTGATATAAAATAAGAAATATTTTGACTTTGCAAATCTTCTAAATTGATTTTGTAAAGATTGTTTTGTCTTTTGGCAGAAAAGAATACGGAACCGTCCTTGTTTTTGACTACATAAGAATTTGGATTAAAGGATACTTCAAAACCAGAATCACATAATTGACTAACACTAATCAAATTGTGTTTTAAACCATCAACTAGCATCACATTATCAATAGATGCAAAAGAATCTTTATTGATTTTACCAATTCCAATTATTTTTCCCTGCTGGTTGTCTACAAAAGTTACCAATCCTCGCTTCTTATATTGAAGATCTAGGAACACAGACCTTCTTCTCGTCATATGTCGCGAGCATACACTGTCCAATTACCATTGGTGCTGGTTGCTTCTTCCAAGGAAGGATATCTGTAGGAGATATTATGTTTCTTTTAAGTACCCAGATTTTCTTTGGTCCTTTAAGGCTAGTCTTAAGATAATTCATGGAATGATGATAATGTGACTGACGAAATTCTTTTTGTACTGAGTATTGATTTTAGCAAACCCTAATCCACTCTTATCATTAGGGTGTCTGTATCTTCCTAACATGTCATTCATCTTTCTTGTACTCTCAGTGAATGTTGATAGATTAGCTGAAAGGTTATTGATCCTTTGTTTTAGCTGACTAATTTCCTCGGATCTATCAATAGCTATCTTTTTCTTCATATCGTCTACTTGTTTCTTCATATAGACGTTTTCTCTCTCTAACACTTGCGTGTTCTTCAAGTTTTCTATGAACTTTTTCTTTAATAACTTATACTGCTTAAGTATTGCATGAGAATCTTCTAATAATTTTGAATTTGCATCTTGTAATTCATTGAAATTAGAGGTTACCTCCTCATCACTTTCTCTTTCGGCTACTAAACAAATGTTTGCTTGAAATGATGCCTCTGAATTAGTATCAAATTCGGACAAATCCAAATCTTCCCATGTTGCCATCATGCTCTTCTTGCTTTCTCTATTTTTCTTTGGTTTTCTTTTCAGCAGTGGACATTCAGACTTGTAGTGTCCAGGTTTATTGCATTCATAGTAGATGACAGATGTTTTCTCGTTCTTTCCTTCATCTTTGCTATTCTTCTTGAAAGAAAACTCTTTGTTTCCTCTTGCTTTCTTTTTCCACATGCATCTGATCTTTCTCGAGATAAAGGATAATTCATCATCTTCTTCACTCGAATCTTGTTCAGATTCACTAGAGTCGTCATTCTTGACTTCTTCGATCTTCAATGCTTTTGATGATGAACTTCTCTTCCTCTGAATCTTGTGATTCTTTTGTCCAGCCTTCAATGCTATAGATTTATCCCGTCTGGGTTTATCCTCTGCATCGAGCTCCACTTCATGTATCTTCAAGGATCCAAGCAATTCATCAAGCTTTAACACGTTTAAGTCCTTGGCTTCTTGTACCGCGGTGAATTTAGGTCTCCATTTTTTTCATAAACTTCTGAGAATCTTTCGAACATGATCTTGATTATCATACTTTCTCCTGAGTGCTTTAAGTCCATTGATGGTAGTTTGAAATCGTCTAAACATCTGATCGATAGACTCATCTTCCTTCATTTTGAATAACTCATACTGGTGTACAAGAATGCTTATCTTGAATTCCTTTAGTTGGTTGGTGCCTTCGTGTGCGATGGATAGAGTATCCCACATCTCCTTCGCAGTGTCGCATCCGTGAACTTTATTGTATTGACTTCTACTTAGGGCACAACCTAGAAAGAACTTGGCCTTTGAATTTAGCTGGAATCTCACTTTTTGATCAACTGACCATCTGGTACGTAGAATGACATTTTCTTCATCATTTACTGGTGCATACGGTCCATTCTCGATAATCTCCCAGAGGTCAATATGTGTAGATTCAACGAAGAGCCGCATCTTGTCTTTCCAGTAATGGTAATCTTCACCATTGAATGCAGGAGGTCTAGTGACGGAGGCGCTTTCAGCTATATAAACGTGTGATTCTGTCATGGATCTTTATCCAAACTTCGTAACAGTGGTTCTTGGACACCGAGCTCTAATACCAATTGAAGTAAATCACCTGTTAGTATAGACAATATACAAGCTGCACAAGAAGGGGGGTTTGAATTGTGTATCCTTTTTCGTGAATACAATCCCCTTATATATTTCTTTGAAAACTTGCTTTTTTAAAGCTATTAAGTAAAAAACACAATGTATTGCAATTAACTTCTAAGTATTTGTATAAAACAATAGAAATTAAAAGTCGAGAGTTAGAGAGTAGACACAACGATTTTATCCTAATTCACCCCAAACTGTGGACTACGTTCAGTCCTCAGAATCCCTTATAAGATTTCACTATTCTTTTCAACTGTACAAGTATTCTTTTCACAGAGCCTCTTCAGGTCTCTTACACTAAGTATTATTTTTCTCACTTAGCCTCTTCAAGCTCTCAGCTTTTCCTCTCTCTTTACAGAAAGATATTGTGAACTTTGTTACAGAAATGATAGCTCTAGTGTTTTGCACAATTTCAGTGTTTGCAAAAGTTTAAGATCACTATCTCAAAAATTTCTAACTTTAAAATCACTAACTTTTTCAGTCTCTGACTCCAACTTGTATTTATAGCCTTTGTCTTCAACTGCTTCTTGATAACCGCTTCTTTGTTCTTGTTTCTTGATCTTTGAAGAAACAGTTATTCAGTTGAGTTCTGTAACTAACTTAAACTAATTAACCGTCCGACGTAGTATCAGGTCTTCATCTTCATATTGCTTCTGTCTTAGTTTTGCTTCTGCTTCGTCTTACTTTTGCTTCCACTTCGTCTTACTTTTGCTTTCGCTTCGTCTTACTTTTGCTCCAGCTTCCATCTTAGTTTTGCTTCAGCTTCCGTCTTACTTTCCTTCACACTTAACACACATATTATTTCTAATATTATTATTATTTGAATGTCATCAAAATTATTAGACGTAAAGTCATTTTGACATAACAGTAGCCATGTGTCTTTAGTTTAATCCCAACGAAGCATCATCTCATTTGGATAACTAGGAAAAAGTTATAGCTAAAGCACAAAAGCATATTTAGAGATCATGTTGCTGCTACATTTTCCAGATCAACTACCAATTTTGTTTCCAAATCTTACCCTAGTGCAACTCATACAAAGATCACATTTTCTACTCCCTCTACTCCTCATTCTCAACTCTATTTCAACTCAATAACATCCACAAACCAAATGATGATCTATATTTGATCATTAGCTAAAAGCAGAACATATTCATTAACCCATTCATAATTGATTTTCTACACTCATCCTAATACCATTATATGGATTATCCAACTTCTAAAACACCTCTATAACAAATCATGAGTCATTAATGATCATTCACAATTACAAAAACAAGACATTTACATAAATTTTTCATCATCCACGTCACACATAGATTTTTCACCATCCACATCACACACATAGAGTTCACATAATCAAGTCATCAATCCTACATTTCTCATCATTCTAGTTTCATTTAACAATACCCATAACATTTAAAGCATAACTTACTTGGTTTCACTTCAAATTCTTCAAAAACAACACTAGCCCTAGCTCCCAAGCATCACAGATTCATCATCTTTTAAAGGTGGTAGAGATAGGTTTTTAGTGACAATGAGGAAGGAAGATAGCAAAATGCTAGTAGTAAATGGAGGAAAGTGTGATCTTCAAAATTGATGTGGTAGTGATTGAAGAAAATGAAAATGAAGAAGAAGAAGAAGAAGAGAATTTACAAAAATGAAGAAGGAAACAAATTAAAACACTAATAGCCTTTTTAAGAGAGAAGCATCTTGAATGAACAAAACGGGTGGAGGGGGGGGGGGGGGGGTGTTAAATGCTTAATGGACTTAAGACATTGTTTGGCAAGTGACATTAGTAACTTGCCTCATATCCAATTCTTATAACTTTAAGCTAGGTTCTTTTAATTAACTATTCCAATCAATTTCAATTTCTACTCCAATTGTCTCCCAATTTTCAATGGCAATTGTCAATAAATCCTAAAGTCATTTATCAGCATTTTCATTGCCATTGGACAGTAATTTCTACTACCATTTATCAATTATCTTGCCACTTGACATTTTTCCTAGTCCAAAAATTACCCAAAAATTTAGGAATTTTCCTAAAATTTGTCAAAAATTCTAAATCACTAAATACACTCTCCAAATCAATTTTCAACATATAAAAACCACAATTCTCAAAAAATCACATTTATAAACAATTATACCCGAAAATTGTCAATGAATGCATGTACAATTATTTTCATGTGCAAAAATTCATATTCAAGTGTATGTGCATATCATGTTAATGCATGAGCATGAAATGTGTTTTCGAATCTCTCAGTAATCTCTCATATTTACTATTTTAGCCTTATATGGGTAGCTGGATGTTACATCCTTTCCTAATACCCTTAGCAATTTAGATTGAAGGAGTAGTTTGTCTATTCACTAACATTTTATATGAAATAGTTAAGATGCCTTGGTGTATCTAGTTAACAAAGATGCAAAGAAATAAAATAACTCTCAGCATGTTAAGAATGAAATTCCAATTCAGTGAATCATAAGCCTTATGCATAATTTTTACTTGTGTTCATCCTGTTATAATGTTCAAAAAGTTCTTGTACAATTGCAATGTTATCTCTAATGTGAATATTTGGGATGTAAGCACATTGAGAGTTATCCAACAAACCTAGGAGAACTCTTTTGAGCCTTTACGTTATTATTTTAGAGATAATACTCTATATGGATGAGTAGCAAGAGATAGGTCGAAAGTCATTAAGGGATTGGTGATCTTTCCTTTTAGGAATCAAGGTGATAAAAGTTCTGTTGAACTCTTTCAATAAGGCTTTATTACTAAAGAACTCTTAAACAACTTCTATAACAGTTCCCTCATAATGTCCCAATTCTCAAGAATTGAATATTAAAGCCATCAGGACCAGGGCCTTTGCATTGAACAAGAGACTTAATTGTCAATTTAACTTCAAATGGAATGACTTTGGATGATAAAAATTAACCTCACTTGAAGATATTTTCTGATGAATAATTTCATTAAGAAGTCTAATAGAAGAAGTGGCTGAAGATCTAGTTCATAGCAACTGATTGAAGTGATCGATATCTTTTAAAATAAAGTCCACTTGTGTGTGGTGTTGAGTGCCATTAGACAACAAGGAGACAATTCATTTAGTATATTTACTTAATTAGAAAGCTCTATGAAAGAAAGTAGAATTCCTATCACCTTCTGCTAGTTGTAAATTCCTGGGCCTTTGCTTCCACAAAGAATAATCAAACTCAACTGCTTTGTTGTAATTATAAGAGGCTTAAAATTTATAATATTAAAATAGGGGACTGTTTGGCTACATATATAGGTCGTTTTGTGCCTTTTTAAGTGCTTTTTTTTGGCAGTGTTTAAGAAGTGATGAATGTTGCCAATATTAGCTCTATAGAATATTTTGATTTCATCTCTAATGTTGCTGAGTTTTCTGGCACACTAAAATCTCTTAGAACTCGTGATGATTGAGCTCATACCTTTCCTTACAGCATCTTTGAATCCTTCAATACTCAACAAGAAGTTATTTAGTTTGAAGGGGTGTATAATTGGAGTTTTTAGTAAGTCTGAAAAAATTAAAATAGGAGAATGGTCAGATATACTCGGATTTGGAAAGAAAGGATAAGAATTAGGGAAAGATTGTGTCCATTTAGAATTAGACATGCCCCAATCAAACTTCTTACTCAAGAAAGTAGTGTCTTTAATTTTATTACTCCAAGTGAAATAATTTCCACCTTTTGGAAGATCAATGACATTAATAACATCGATGCAAATTTTTTAAGTCTTCATATAGAGGTCTGTTTGAATAATTCTCGTTAGCTTTATCAATATGTCTAGTGGCATTGAAATCACTAAGTAGGATCCATGGAGGTCTGATACTTTGATGGATATTCTTAAGCTTATTATGGAGAGATATTCTACGATAAGCATGATTAAAAGCACAGATAATTGAAATATCAAGATGGAGTTTTTTAGTGAGGATTTTGATTTCCAGATATATGATTTAATTACTGATGGATGAATTAAGAAGCTGAAGCACATTGGAGTTGTAGAAAACCAAAATTCTCCCATTAAGATGAGTATTTGAATTGGAAAGACACAATGATTGTGATTCTGTCTGGTTTCCACAATACCAAGAACCTATATGTTATTCATAGTAACAAAACTTTTAATGGCTTGTTACTTACCAGGGGAATTCAATCCCCTGATGTCCTATAAAGAGAATATCATTTTTTCATAATAGAAGAACCAAGGTTCTTCTTTCTACCTGATTTTCTTCTAAGGGTTGGTTAAAACCCTTCTTCAAGTAGGGAAGTAGGAGTGGGTTCAATGTACGGTAATATAAACTCTAGAAGTGTATCTATAGTAGTTGGTTTAGAAGCATAAAAGGGTTCAATACAAGGTAATGAAGATTCTAGATGTGAATCTACAGTAGGCAATTTTGAGTCACTCTTTAAATTGAGTTTGCAAGTTCTAATATCTAAAATGGTACTACAGGAGGGTGAAGTTTTACTGAGGTTCTACTCATAAGGTTCTATGCTTAATGAATCATAAGGATTACTGGATATATGTGGTGAGGTTGTGGTATCGATATTGGGAGTGTCAAATGCTTGGAGGCTCTCAAATTGGTTCTAATCCACAGTTTCTTGCATCAATTTTAAAAAGATGCCAGTGATGAATATTTTTCCTGTACGTTTTCAGACTTCTTTAGGTTTCATGTTAAGGAGTTTCCAGGTATAGGTAATGTTAACTTTATCTTCAACTAGATCTAAATTTTCATTGTTCTTCATTAAGGGAATTTTCTCAAGTAAATCAGTGAGAGTGTCAATAGTTATACATACTCTTGTAAAATTGATTCTCTTTGTTTCTACAGTGTCTTGATCTAAGCACAAAGGTCTCCTAATGAAGCTTGCAAGATGCCTTAAACCTCCTGTAGTCCAATATTCTAATGTTGTTTTATGGATGCATATCCATAATGGTATATTGGTTGATTTGATTTCATCAAAGCTGACTCTAGGTCTCCATGACTGAATGAGGAAAGGCTTGTTGAAAATGTGCCAAGGTCCATCCTTAATCACATTGGTGAATAAAATAGTGGTATAAATTTGAAGAAAAAGATGTCTTCATTATTCAGAATGAATCAATCAAACCATAGTATTTCTAATTACTCTAAGCCCAAGTTTTCATAGTAGTAAAGGACACCTTTTTATCAAGCAAGAAGCCTACCAATATGGATTGCCACTTCTGGACTCCAATTTGAAGGATGGATACTGGAGGAGAAACTATAAGTCTGCCAGTTAAAGGGTTGGGGACAGTAGGATAATTTGACATCAGGGTTGAGGTTGCTTACCACTTACACCCAAGTGCGTTTGGTGTGAGCATAAGGAATATTTAGGAATTCAGGTTTGTTCTAAAAAGCAAGGGAAGGATTTGAGGTGTTTGAGGTGTTACAAAGGTGACTAGAGTGGAGGGTGTGAATGGAAGGATTAATTTAAACAAAAGGAGGGGCATGTTAGAATTACAGGGTAAAAGCACTAACTGTTGGATAAAGAAATAAGGAAGAAAAGAAAATGGTTTATGATATAAGACAAGTTTAAAGTTGAAAGAGTGATATATAGAAAGGAAAGAGCAAAAGATTAATAGGATAAAATGAAAGGGTTGTAGAGAAGACGAAGCACCTGTAGCTAACTACAAAGCGAATGAGTTGGTCATAAGAGGAAGCAAGAGCTGAAAGGAACCAAAATGTAGAGGGTAGAGACAGAAAACAATCAAAGATTAGCAGCTATTATCTCCATCTTTAGCTACTGCTCACTCCATCTTTAAGCTCTAGCAGAAGATCAATAAGAGATAATATAAAATAAGATTAACGACTAGAAAATAAAAAATAAAACAAGAATAAGATATCATTGCCATGAGTCTTCAATCTTGAATCTTTAATATTTCTTATTAAATCATTGTCTATCTTTCAAGATTGACTTGTTCTTGATCAATAACCAACATGGAATGGCTTTCAAATGACTTTTCCAACTATCTACTTTTCCAACTATCTCTTGGGCTACAAAGCACCTATTTCTTTTCTTCATCCTTTCTTTAAATCCAAAGCCTTAATTTTAATGAGTAAAAGAACCCCAGTATAGGATTGTGTTTCGAGCCATATTATGTTTGGCATGTTCTATAACTTTTTTAGAGATCGTAACATTGACACATGACCTATACAAGAACATGTAAGTATTGTGTTACTTGATCAATGTACCAATATGGGGATGTGTAGGGCTACAAAGGATAAGTAAAATTAACCACCTTAGAACATGTCCGTAATATGGTAGCATGTAGGTGTTGTGTTCTTGGGTTCTTCTTCGATTCTTCTAGGTTTGGTTTGACCCAATTCTTTTTAAAATCAACTCCTTTTCCTTGAAAAGGTAGATATAAGATCTGAAATAAAAATACTTCTCATTTTAAGTACTAGATCCTTCAATAGTATCTAAAACATAAGCAATATGATATGAAAATGATGCTAAAGATAATGCATGCCTTGAATACAACAAACTCCCTCACACGTAAGCAATTACTTATCCATAAGCAAAATAATTCTATCATTTAACCTTAAATAAGAAATAATTTCAAAAACATATCAAGCAAAAAAAATATGACAATAAAGATTTTTTGATCACTTATCCGATGTAAGGATCATTAAAATGCTAAATAACTAACTGCTTATATTAATTTACAAGTTGATTCAATTCATTTTAACTTCTAAACAAATTCATACCTCTTATTAATAAGACATGAATTTAAACAAAACAAGAGCATTAGAAGATTGACTGGACAGTCACCTAGTCTTTTTACGCAAAAGTGAACATTTTATTATAAATACCTTAGATTACTCAACTAGGTCACTATCTCAAACGACTATTAGTATTGCTCTTTAAATTCAACTTTTTTATCAGTATAAAGCCAATAAAGTGAATGATTTATTCTTATTTATTCACACAAATTTTAGTTTTGTTTTTTTAATCCGGGATAATGAAAATGCTCAAAAGAAGTCAAAATTATTTGATGCATGTGCATTTAATATAAAGAATGTCATAATACTCATTAAGATTTCATTCTCTAAATTCGTAAAGAAAATTAAATTCACTTATTCATCAATATTCATAACTAGTTATGTAGACTTTTCAAATAATCAAAACAATTAAATTAGTAATGAATTGCCTACATTTAGTATGCTTTCATTTTAGTCTTTTGTAATGAATTGTATCCTTTGTAGCTTATGGTGATATATTAATATATGTCTAGTTGAGCATAGGTTTACACTTTAATTGTACATGATCATTCTAAGTTTACCATTCAATCCTTATCCTTTGTATGTGTCTAGCTTATCCTTAGGCTTACATCTCAACAACACTTAGTTATTCTAATATCATAAACCAACTTTTCGTCATTTCTTTTCTAAAATTATATGCTCTCATAATACCCAATTCTCATTCACATTTAAGCAATCCATACATATTACTCAACTCCTTTGATTCATAACTATAATCATATGAACATCTTCATTCCCATTATTCTCATGCCTTTGGTACTTTGATATTATCAATTCATTCACTAAGTTATAACCCCAATGATCACTTCATACATATCACAATTAGTCACTTAACTTAAGCATCATTCTAGGTTCAATTCAAGCCCTATTCAAACTAAATTAAGTCCAATTGACCAAAGAATGTCCGGTGGGCGGACTTTCACAGGTCACTTATAGAAATTTGAATTTGTGACCCTCTAGACATCCAAATCTCTTTTCGAATCTTTATAGAAGTTTTAGAACTCTAAGTCCTCTTTAAAAGCATACCTAAATGACCTCAATCTGAGATCCACATAAAAATTTATGTCTCTTGCCCCAACATATATCCAACTGTATTCTTATTTCCAGATTTCTAACTCTTTACTTGCCACATTCAACACCTTATGCTTAGTCTATCATTTCTAACTCAATTACTCATCATTCTTAACTCCATTTCATCTCAATATCATCTATAAACAATTTATAGTCCATGACTGATCATGAAGACTAAAAACAGAACACATACATATATATATTCATCATCAACTTTCTGCACATATTCAACTTCATGTCCACTTTCATTTCACGTTTAACTATCACCTTAATTCATCTCATTTCAAGAGCATAACTCAACATCTTGGTTAACATAACTTTTACTTTCATTTTACCCATAATTCACAACTTATAACATTTACATAACAACTCATCACTCATAGTTTTCAGACTCTTAAAACAGAACAAAAACACATGTATTCATCCATCAATTTGCTGCACCTAGTACACAAATTCAATTCAAAATTTGAAACTCTTATAGATAGAATTTAAATTTCATATCTCATGAAAAATGTAGCCATATGTCTCTAATTTAATCCAAATAAAAAATTATCTCATTTAGATATCTACAGAGCAAGTTATAGCTAAATTACATATGCATAATTAGTGGAAAATGTTACAACTAACATTTTTCCAGCACACTTTAAACACCATTTACTCAATTAATCCAACATTATATCATTCCATGATCTATTACCCATCAAAACACCAAAGTAAGACATTAATCCACCATATTACTCATTCACATTTTAGCATGTGCCCATTCTCATTTTATGAACATTTGACCTCTAACTATCATCATACATGCTTTTATTTAGACATGGTAGTAGGGCTAGGTCTTTAGTGACAAGTATGAAGAAGACAACAAAAATGATAGTAACAAATAGAGGTGAGAGAAAGCTTCAATGTTGATGGGGTGAGAGTGAAAGTCGTGGATGAAGAAGATTGAAGAAGATGAGAGAGAAAATTACAAGAGTTGAGAGCAATTCAGTAAAGTGAAAGAATTAAAAATGAGATGGTCTTTCACTTTGAAAAATTTCGTGGGTTATGGCATGAGGTGTGGCAAGTGACACTTCACACTTGCCACATGTCACTTTCTTATGGTCTCTTCTTGATCTTTTATTCTACTAGTCCATTTGTCTCCAATTTTTAACCCAAATTTCTCCCAATTTTCAATGAAGGTTGTCATTAATCCCAATGTCATATGTAAAAATTTTCGTTGCCATTTGACTTTTATTTCTACTACTATTCATCAGTTGTTCTGTCACTTGACATTTTTCCTAGTCCAAAAATACTCATAAAATCCAAAAAATTTCCAAATTTTCACCAAAAATTCTGAGCCAATAAATATACTCTTCAAATCAAAATTTAACACATATAATTCACAATTCCAAATATAATCACATTTATAGATCAATTATACCTAAAAATGTCAATGAATGCATGTACAATCATTTTAATATGTAAAAATCAATATTCACGTGTATGTGTATGCTATATTATGCATGAGCATGAAATGCATTTTTCTAGTCTCTCATTGCTATTTTCTTAATTACAGAAATCTAGGGTTCTAACCCTTAGTATAGAAACAGGATGTTACACTGGTAGACTAGCTTTTAGATGTCCAAGAAGTCGTCATTTGTCAAATTATATAATTTCATGTACTCCATCATCCAAGTCTACCTCTCTTAAGATGTTTGAGTATACAAACCTTAGTTCCTTGAACTTTTGTGTGCTGAAAGATTGATACTGCTTCTTTTGCATCTCAATATAAAAATGCAGTAGTGAATGGTCTAGTTACTCTTGAGGCTTATATGGAACTCATGGCTTAGCTAGTGCAGTTAGAGGTGGTTGTGTTAGTGGTTATATTGTCTATGGTGTCTCAGTGCATATATCCTGGGAGTAGTAACTTGTGATGTAGAGGCAGAAGCATCTACTCTATCCTTCTTACAAGGAAGTAGTACTATAGGCCTCTTTGGAGGTTAATGTGGTCCTATCCTTGCCATAATATAAACTCCTAAAGAAAAAATGGAACATAAATGAACACTCAAAAACTAATCACACATAAATAAGTGTAAAGTAATATAATATGAAACGAAATAATGTATCACTAAATGATGTATCAATATAGCCTATAACATTCCTATATTTGTGTAACATCCCTTCCCCATATTAAGGGTTAGAACCCAGATTTCAAAATGGAGAGAATAGCAATGTGACAGTTAGAAAAATTTGCATTTCATGCCCAGCAGCATGCCAGCATACATGCATGTGAATTTGAACCTTTGCACATAAAAAAGTGGTACATACATTCATTGACAACTTCTGGGTATAATTGATGTTAAATGTAATATTATTGAAAATGAGAAGTTGAGGGAGTAAAAAGAGTGATCTTGGTATGAGTTGTGATAAGGAAAGATTTGGAAACAAAAGTGGTGGTTGATCTAGAAAATGTTCACTGAGTGTGCTTCGGTCTGTTAGCCATAACTTTTTCTCTAGTTATCTAAATGAGACGATTATTTGTTTGGATTAAACTAGAAACATATGGATACATTTCTTATGAAGACATCGAATTTCAATTCTATCTCTAAGAGTCTCAAAATTTCATGAAGTTGAGAACTAGTGTAGTACATTGGTGGATGAATGTAAAATTCATCTTTGGACTTCAGGGGAAATTTGGGATTGATCTAGATAGATTTTGGCAAAGTTGCCTTATTGAGAGTTATAGATCTTTCAGTTATCTTTCCAAGGGTATATAGTATGAGAATTTTGAACATCGGAGTCGAAAGTTAGGTCCCTATAAGGGAAGGTGTATCTTATGTCGTTTCGCTTATTCTATGTTTTGCTTCTTTTGTGATGAGGTGTCATTTGTGATGACGTGTCATCTGTGTTTTGCTTATGTGTCATATGTGATGACATGTCTTTTGTGATGACATGTCATCTATGATGACGTGTCATCTGTGTTTTGCTTACGTGTCCTCTGTGATGACATGTCTTTTGTGATGATGTATCGTTTGTGATGATGTGTCATCTGTGTTTTGCTTACATGTCGTCTGTGATGACGTGTCGTCTTTGTTTTGCTGAAGTGTTGTTTGTGATGACGTGTCTTCTGTGTTTTGCTTCTTCTGCTTTTTCGTCTAGCTTCATCTGGCCTATTGTTTAGTCCATTTTTGACCCTCCAGATGATAGAATCTGTCTTTGAGGTCTTCATAAACATTGTAGATCTTGAAGTCCTCTTTACAACTATCCAAAGAACACCTTAATCCTATACCTATAGTGAAAGTTATGCTAATTGTCCCACGGTAGGTTCAATATGACTGAGGACAAAATCAGATTGGATTCTTTTGGCCATAACTTCTACTCTAGACTCTCAAATGACTTGATTCTTGAACCATTGGACTCTTAAGACATTGATCTACATCTCCACCAAAAATTGTAGCCATTTGAAATGAAGTGAGAAAGATTAAGTGAAAAACGTGGGATAGGTACAGTGTGTGTGTTCTTAAATATTATGAACTGGTGTTATTTCACTGAACATACTTCAGTATTTTGATGATTTC
>JAOTAX010001200.1:0-13564 GCA_025629825.1 Erythroxylum guanchezii
GCCACTTGCCTCTTCATTCCTGGCCACCAAAAATGTTGCTTCAATGTGTTATACATCTTGGTAGTACCAGGATGCATGGCATAGGCGGCCATATGAGCTTCCTCAAGAATCTCCTTCCTCAGATCATCCACATTAGGCACACACAACCTCTGTCTCAACCACAATGTCTCATCCCTCAACTCAAACTCGGAATCTGGATTCATCTTCACTTTCTCCATAAGCTTGACCATAACAGGATCTTTACTCTGTACTCTTTTGATTCTGTCATGTAGCATCGGTCTCAACTTTAATGTCGCAATCAAGGCCCTATCCTGCTCCAGATTCAAGTTCACATTCAGAGCTCTCAAGTGAATCAAATTGGGTAACCTCGATAACTGAATCTGAGCTGCACTGATATTAGATTTCCTGCTCAAAGCATCTGCCACCACATTAGATTTCCCCGTGTGGTACTCAAATAGTGCAGTCATAATCTTTCAGTAGCTCAATCCATCTCCTCTGTCTCAAGTTTAAGACTCAGCAAATATCTCAGACTCTTATGATCAGTATATATCTGGAAAGTCTCTCTATATAAATAATGTCTCCAAATCTTTAGAGCAAAGACAGCTGTAGCTCTAAATCATGTACCGGATAATTGATCTCGTGAGATCTTAATTGTCTCGGTGCATAGGCGATCACCTTGCCATTCTGCATCAGTACACATCCCAATCCTTGATGTGATGCATCACTATACACCATATAACCTCCAGTCCCTGATGGAATAGTCAACACCGGTGCAGTAGTCAACCGATGTTTCAGCTTCTCAAAACTACTCTGACACTCCTCATTCCATAAGAACACTACATTTTTCCTCAGAAGTCTTGTCAGAGGGGTTGAAATCAGAGAAAACCCCTCGACAAACCTCCGGTAATACCCTGCCAATCCTAGGAAGCTTCGGATCTCTGACACATTTCTCAAAGCTTCCCAATTCATCATTGCCTCAATCTTCTACAGATCTACCTGTATGCCATCTCCAGTCACTATATGCCCCAGAAAGACAACCTGATCCAGCCAAAATTCACACTTATTGAATTTGGCATACAATTGCTTCTCTCTCATAATTTGTAAAATGACTCTCAAATGCTCAGCATGCTCCCTTCTGCTCTTTGAATACACCAAGATATCATTAATGAACACTATCACAAATCGATCCAGGTAGGGCGGAAACACCTTATTCATCAGGGCCATAAAAGCTGCCGGGGCATTAGTCAGCCCAAACGGCATCACTAGGAACTCATAATGCCCATACCTGCTCTTGAATGCACTCTTAGGTATATCAGCCTCTGCTATCTTCAACTGATAATACCCTGATCTCAGATCCAGCTTAGTAAATACCCGAGCTCCCTGCAACTGATCAAGTAAATCATCAATTCTAGGCAACAGATACTTGTTCTTCACTATCACCCGATTCAGTTGCCTATAATCGATGCATAACCTTAATGGCCCATCCTTCTTCTTCACAAATAGGATTGGAACTCCCTAAGATGAAACACTGGATCTAATGAAACCTTTTTCTAGTAACTCCTGAAGCTGAGCCTTCAGCTCCTTCAGTTCCACAGGTGCCATCCTATATGGAGGAATAGATATAGGAGCAACACCTGGAAATAAATCAATCGTGAACTTCGTTTCCCGATCTGGTGGTAAACCCAGTAACTCTTCGGGAAACACATCCAAGAACTCCGTAGCCACTGGAATGTCCTGTACATTCTGCTCAACTCTAGTGTTAATAATGTGGGCCAGATAAGCCTCAAATCCTCCCTGCATTAACCTCAATGCACTCATGAAGGATATCATCCTAGTTGGCACTGCCTGACAACTACTCTAAATACTGCCCTCAGCTGACCAGGAGATTTCAGTACTACCTCCTTGGTGTAGCAGTTCATGATGGCCCTATGGGCAGTCAGCCAATCCATGCCTAGGATCACATCTATCTCTCTCAACTGTAATAGAATCAAGTTTGCCTCCAACTTAGCTTGATCTATCCTAATTAAACACCCCTTGCAGACCTCACCTGTAACTGTAATACTACTTATTGGCGTACTCACCTCCAATCCATGCTGTAGTAACTCCCTATCACAATGCAACCTACATGCCAAATGCGGTGTGATAAAGGAGTGTGTGGATCCTGGATCTAGCAATGCAAAAGCCTCAAAGTCATATCAAGAAGCGCACCTGCTACCACATCTGGTGAGTCTTGGACCTTCTGCCTAGTCATGGCATAGACCCTGGCTTCGGACTGTGGTAGGTTGCCCCGCCTCTCAATCCTCATGGAAGAACTCCCAGCTCTCCCTTTGACTCTACCTCTGTCTCTCTGTCTAGATCCACCACCTCTGCTCTGCTAGACTGTGGTATTACTCCCAAATCACCCACTGACAGCAGACTGAGCCCCCAAAGTAGCAGGACAATCCCTAATCTGGTGGTCCATGGAGCCACATTTAAGGCAAGCTCCAGTCAATCTCCAACACTCACCACTATGCCTCTTCTCACAGTGCTCACAAACTGATTCAGAGCCGTACCCCTTCCACTGCCAGTCTATGAAAACCTACCCCTCTGCCCAGTTCTTGACTGCCTGGATCCACTTACTGATTTGAATACTCTGTTCTGGCGCTTACTGAAGCTCCTGCCAGAACTGTCCTGACTCTCACTAGACCTCTTTCCTCTAAACCCTTGCCTAGTCTCAGCTTGTTTTTCCCTCATCAACTGTTCAATTTTAATTGAAGCAGCTCTCAACTCAATGAAAGTACCCATATCTGACCACGTCAACCTTGTTTGGATCTCCATATTAAGTCCATTCTCAAACCTCTTACACTTGTCTTCTTCTCTAGGGATCAAAGCAGTAACATAACCCATTAATTCATTGAATCTGACCTCATACTCAGCCACTGACATCCTACCTTGCTTCAATTCCAAGAACTCCTGCATCTTCATGTCCAGATAGATCTTACGCATATAGTTATCTCTGAAAACCCTCAAAAAGTCTTCCCACTTCAATTGGCAAGGCCTGATGGTATTGCCTGGGACAGTCTTCCACCACTGGTAAGCTGGGCCCTGCAATAAAGACACTGCATAATCGAACCTGTCATCAGGCTTGCAATCCATCTGATCGAATACCCTTTCTGTCCTCTCTAACCATCCCTCGACCTCAGTAGGGTCTGTGCTGCCATAGAAATCCACAGCTCCCTGCTTCCGCAGGTTATCATATCTCCTCTCCCTTCTCTCGGGAACTCTAAGAGGCATCTCCTTAGATCGAGGTACCGAGGACTCTCTACTGGCTCTTACTAATCCTTGGTCAGCTGGTTGATCAATCTGATCACTTAGAGCGGATGACCTATAACAAATAATAATTTCAATTATTATCCACATTTCTCACGATATTTCATGCTTAACATTCCTATATGTCCCAACAGATGCCAAACCATACTTTAATACCACCTAAATGTAGCGCCCCTTTACCGCAGGGTACACACTGAGACGCCCGGAGGTTATTCCGATACATATCCTGCGCTTATATAAAACTTCATAAGAAAATCACAATATATTTTTTTTCTTTAAACCAACTTTTCCTCATTTCATTTCTCAAAATCAAAATCTACATTGTGTCTTTCAACATTTTCCATATGTACATCATCAAAACCTAGCACAATAGTATTACATGAATAAGGAAAAATATATATCAAATCTATCTAAGCCATCCAAAAATCCCAATTGACTGACCTTTGAGCTATGACTTCTCTTGCCAAACACAATCTAGACAACTGGTAGAGCCTCTCAGTAGCTAGAGTCGTCTCTCGGTACTAAAAAGATAACGTTGCAATTTTGGTGATTTTTGCAAACTCAATGAGGTAACCTTCATCGATGGTTCTCTCAATCCATGCAACACATCAATTTACAAAACAATTATTTCACAACTTTGCATTTTACATGAATAACATATTTTCACTTAAGCATAAGCAATTTTACATTTCATTCAATCAAACATACTTAACAAGATAAATATGAAATGCTCATGAGACACTTTTCCAATTATTACATTGTTGTGACCAAGTGCCTGAACTGTCCCATATAGGGCTCATTAAACGTTGAGCCTAAGGCTCTGAATCACTTGTGAGATCGAGGCTCAGTTTCACTCGTTGGGCTTTAAGCTCTAATCGGTGGCTACTCTGGCTACAACTGCCATTATCTAATTATGCATTCATGAATGGAATGCATGTACCACGATCAATCACATATTAAAGCACATAGGTCTCACATTCACATTCAAGCAGCACTTCAATATTTCCATCCACATTACACAATCATCGGACCTCCTATCCGGAATTCACAATCAAGCACATCATTTATCATTCAAATCATAAATTAAGCAAACAAGTTATTAAGTGAGACCGTCCAGGTTACTCACCAACTGCTTCCGAAGCTAGTGCCAAGAAGTTACAGCAACGTCTATGGGATGGCGTTTCAGTTGCTCCTCTATAACAAATAACATACACATATATCACAATTTGTGCAATCATAGGTATTTAATAATGCACATGTATGAAATGAATTATATACAATGCATGTTCATGATAATCCCGCAAAAAATTCCATCATAAAATTGATCTCATATCAAAACTCATCTAAGCATAATTTATACTCAAGTTTATGCCTCACTAAAACCATTGAAATCACAATTCATTTCTTATTGAATCACTTTAGATTTTCCCAAGACACCTCTTTCAGGTCTACTATTCACATACAATCAGAAGGTGAAACTGAGGTAATTTGGTCATACTCTCTTCTAGAAAAGTGTTCTTCTATGTCTTATCTTTCCATTGACCCCAAAATAACTCAATTTGGTTCAGTGATATGGAAGATATACCTTAAACATTTTTGGACTGTTCTTAATCAAAAACAGTTTACTATATACAACTTCCATCTAGAAATTGAACACCTTAGAAACTGAATCAAGATCAAGCTTCTTCATATGATTTGTAGCCCTATTTCTCTAGTTTACTCCAAATTAAAAATCACCTCAATTGGAATCCTACAGATCAAAATATTGAAGTATGTTCAGTAGAATAACACCAGTTTATACTATTTAGTAGTACCCTCACTGTACCCATTGTACTTTTTCAGTTAATCTTTCTCAATTCATTTTGGAGGGCTATGATTCTTGAGTGGAGATGTAGATCAATGTATTACGAATTCAATGGTTTAAGAATCAGATCATTTGGATGTCTAGAGAAGAAGTTATGACCAAAAGACTCCAACCTGTTTTTTTCCTCAATCGTCTTACTTTTGAATCATTTTATTTCCATCGTCTTACTTTTATCGTCTTACTTCTATCGTCTCACTTCTAACGTCTCACTTTTATCGTCTTACTTCTATCGTCTCACTTTTATTGTCTCACTTCTATCGTCTCACTTTATCGTCTGACTTTATCGTCTGACTTTTATCGTCTGACTTCTATCGTCTCACTTCTATCATCTCGCTTTTGTCGTCTTACTTTTATTGTCTGAAAATCTCCACTTATAAAGAGCATAACTTTCAGCTCCAATGTCCAAAATTTTCATACTATATACTGTTAGAAAGATAAAAGAAAGATCTACAAATCCCAAGAAGGCAACTTTGCCAAAATTTATCTAGATTAATCCAGATTTTCTCCCAAAGTTGGAACACGAATTTTACAATCAGCTCTCAACGTCCTGCACCCAGTTCTCAACTTCATGACAACTTTTGAGATTCTTAGAGATAGAATTGAAATTCGATGTCTTCATACGAAATGGAGCCATATATCTCTAGTTTAATTCAAATCAAGAATCATCTCGTTTGGACAACTATAGAAAACGTTGTGGCTAAAAGACTGAAGCATACTCAGTGAACATTTTCCAGATTTTCAAACTTTCAACATTTTACATCTAACTCATCTTCTAATACAACTCCAAAAATCACTTTTACAACACCCAATCACTAATAATCTTTCAAAACATTAACCAAATTTTTTCATCTCCAACAACACAATATTTATGAACAAACACGTGAATGCCATTTTCCATGCAGATGACAGTAACTTATCAAATTTATTTCATAAATCCCTAACTCTGAAGAATTTATTCACTACTTACCTGCTGAAAACTTCACAATCTCCAAGCCTTAAACTCCACACAATTTTCGTACTTCACTGAGTGCAATGACTAGCTTCTGGTTTTCTGACGGTAGATGACACAAATGGCAAAGTGGGTTTAATGCTGGAAAGGAAAAGCATAGAAATCTCTTAGAAGTGGTTTGATGGAAAACTCTGTGTATGGGAAGAAAATTTAAAGAAGATGGTGATGAAGAAGGAACTTAGACATATCACTTCACCTGTCAACTCTCAGAAAATAGTAACCTACTTCTAGTAAAAGTACAAAAAGTCTAGGTGACACTTATCGCTTTCTTAATGACTAAACGCTAACTTAGTTTCTTGTGAAACTAACTCCATTTTGCTCTCCTCTTTCCAATTCAACTATCATCTTTACAATCCAATTATCTCTAATCTTCTTTTGATTCTCTTTTTTTTTTCTTTTATCCATAAGAATCCCAAAAATTTCATAAATTCATCAAAATTCAAAAATATCACAATTCCATTAACCCGTAAAATTTCCAATGCAAAAACATTCATAATTCTCAAAAATTCACAAATCGATCCAATTATACTTGGAATTATTCATGAATGCATGTACAATTAGTTTCATGTGTAGATAAATTCACTAGTCATATATATGTGTATGGCATATTATGCATGGGCATAAAGAAGCATTTCTAACTCTCATTAATCACTCACATTTATCATTTTAACCTTCTCACAAGTAATGGGATGTTACATTCTGCCCTTCTTCAGCAAGTCGTTTGAGAATGTTCATAACAGTAGGAAGGAATTTCGAAGATAATGAAATAAGCCCAGGCAACTGCAAAATGTGAAGACTGGAATATCATAATTCTAAATCATTACTTTGTATGGAATGGACAAAAATTACGAACTGCAAATATAGCTAGTACAAACTAAACAACAAAAGAAATAAACTCTTAATAGCATTGAAATAGAATCCAATCCTATGATCAGAGCATTAGGTAAAAGGTTGAAACGATTTCATAGAAAACATATTGCCTTGCGGATATAACAATTTGATGGACAGAATTAAGATTCTAGCCATAGATAATTATTCTTAAACTATCTATCATTTCCATAGGACATATAGTCCTAAACCACGAAAAAGATAATTAACACTCACAGCGCCATTGCGGAATTAAAATCACAAGAGCGCAATTAAAATCAAAGAGGCAGTAACTAGAAAGATAAATAAGTGATTAAAACAAAAAATCACTACCTTTAACCTATCCTGTTCAATGTTTTAGATATTCTATAAACAAAAAAAAATTCTTACAAAAGTCTTATAGAGTTGGAATAGAAACAAAGAACCCAAGATGTGAAATTCTCAAACCTCGGCAGTAAAGTTGAAAACTTTGCAACTAAAACTTAAAGATAAAAATATCCCAAAACCCATTTCAACTAACATGCCACCTACCAATCTAACGATCCTAGGAAGAAACATGATAAGAACATCACAAAAGCTAATGACTTTGCAACTGAAAGGAGCAAACTTGCCTAGAACAAAAATTGCAAACAAGAACCAATCTTGATTGATCTACGAGATTGATTCAAAAAATAAATCGAAGGAAAGTTGTGGTGTGGTGAACCAGAACTAAAAGAGAGAATGTTGATTACACATTCCTGGTCCTTGTATTGAATAGACTTGACATCCAGGTAAGCCACCATAGATCATATAAGAACAAAAATGAAACCAACAGATCGAGAAATGACAAAAAAAGCAAAATAAAGCAACTACCTGAAACGAAGCGAGTGAAGATGGGTTAGCTATGTCTTTGAGAAGTCAGTGGTCACTTTTTCACTTGTGAAGATCAGTTTGCAAAACAACTGCGGAATATAGTTTGCGATATTTGTAGGATTTTGTATTTGTCAGTCGGTACGAGGGAAGAAGCAGAGATACGCTTCCTTCTCTGCTTTCTTATAAATGTAAATGTCAGAAATTATAAATGTAAATGTCTACCTGAAAAAGCTAAAATGAGGGACTTTTTTGAAAAGCTCCAAATTTGAGCTTCTTAAAAAGTTATATTTTAGCTTATAAAAAAGCCATTTCTATTAGAAAAGTGTTTTTGGATTTTATAGCCAAACACTCATTTTTCTTTAAAATAGTTTTTGCGGTGAAAAAAAGTGTTTTTTTGATCTCTAAAAGCTGAATCCAACAGGCACTAAGTTCACTAATCTTATAACGGTACTTGTAAAACATAACAATCCATAAGATGCAGGAGCAACAACAAGGGCAGTTAGGATAAATCGATGAAAACTTAGTAGGGTGGAGAGAAGACTGAGGTTTATGGAGCTTTTAAGGCATGAAAAATGATTAGAAGACTCCTTTTTAATTTTTTTTAAATTTTTGTGGGAGATCATAGAGCCTTTAAATTATAATAACATGGTTCCTGCTAGGGGAACTTATCCTCAGTAGGTATACTAGGCTAATAGATGACTGTAGTAATCTTTCCAATATTTTAATCAAATCAATTATTTATTTTATAAAAGAAGGATCAAGACCCAAAATTCATAAAAGAAAAGAAAAGAAAACTTGAGAACCGTAACTATGGAACTAACTTAATGAATATATGTTGAAATAGTGGCATAAAAGTATTGTCATGCAAACTAATGACAAAAATGAATGAAAAATCTTTTTAATATTGCCATTATGCATTTTTAATCGACTTTCAGGATTTGTATAATAAAAAACAACAGAAATGAAACATCTTAATTGTAGAATTTAAAATTTTAAAAATTTTAGTAGGTAATTAAATCAATAAGGAATTAAAAACAAGAAAAATAAAGGGACTTATTTGTGAAACAACAATAAATATTGAATTAGAACCAAAAAAGGAAAACGAGGATACCTTAAGAAATAAATAAGTGTTTTGTTCTAAATTTTGATTCTCATTGCTCATATTTCTCTTCTTAGTGATTAACTTTGGGGGAAGGAAGAAATAAAGGATTATTCTCTCTAGCAACTAAAATCTGGAAAAGAAAACTAAAAGAAATGAAAGCAATTTAAAGGAAATAAGAAAATATTGCGTTAAAAATTTACCAAATTTAATACATGTTAGAAACTAGTTCCATGAAGTCTTGAGATTTATCCTTCATATTTTAGTCTTTTGCAAATGACCTCAGGATAAAAAAAGAAGAAATGTTAGAGAAATGTGAGCAAAGTGATTAAGATGAAAAAACTTAAAAAGGACAAGGAAATAAGTGAAAATAGAGATTGTGAGACTTATCTAGATGATTCTAAGAGTCGTTAAATGAATTTTTCTTTGACTTGCATAAGTAAATATGGATATTGATATGGGAGGGTTTTTAGTTTTTATAGAAGGAGATCTATGGATAAATGATTACAAAGAGTGATTAGTTTTTTGTGAGGATAAGGTGGCTTGAAAAAAGAAAAAAAAGGATTATTCTAGGTTGCGAATTTGAGGTTTTAATGAACTTTCAACTAGAATATGAAAAATTTTAAGTTGTCAATGGTGGAGCTAGGGTTTAGTTAAAAGTTTCTTGAAGAAAGAAAACATAAGTTTTACCAAAAATGACATTAGAGAAAAGCTAAAAGACATGAAATCAAAACGTTGTCATCTCATTTATGACTAAATCAGCTTACTCAATTTATACATGTTGCATTCTCATTTTTTAATGATTATGAGTGATGTTGACTAATTATTTAAAGTTACTAATGGTTGTGATCTAGATCTAAAATATAGGAGTAAGATTAATCTTATGAAAATCAATGGTAAGATGAAGCCATATGGTCAATCATCAATGGTTCCAAATTTACAATCTATGAATTATAATTAAATACCAAAAAAAAGTACTCTATAGGGAATGAAAACAATATAAAAATTTGTCTATAAAAAGAAATACATCCCTTTACACTATTGGATTGACATGCATCCAGTAACTAGTGCTTTTGGTCTATGTCATATAAGAAATGGGTCATTCTTCATAAGACATGTGGGTAGAGTTTTAATAATGTTTTTCCCACCTATATGCCCATGACCTAAACAAAGTATTTTGATTCTAAAAATGCATCATCTCTCTCTCCCTCTGTAACATTTTATTCTTTGTTCCATTATTTTGAATTCTTCATTATGTGTATTGCTTTCTTCTTTCTTGTTTGTGTTTTGGCTCTTTCTTCATTTAATGTTTTAGTCACTGACACTTTATTCTAACATTTCCTTATTTCCATTAATCATTTTGTGCTTTAGTGGTTATTAATTAATTCTCTTCTCCTTAACTATAACTTGAGTTATTTTCAAGCCATGAGAATTAATTGTGGACCTTTTCTATTCTCCAATCAACCTTTCTCATCCTTAATTTTTCGATCTATTCCTCACTTACCTTGCTATTGTTATGACATTTTCCACAACTAAAATTTTCTTTATTATAATATATCTACTCACAAACCAAGGAAAATGCATCTATCATTGATGAATAATATAATGACAAGTAGAGGTCGATCCTACAAGGAAGCTATATGCATCTAGAAAACTCTGCAACTAGTTAATGGTCTAAATAATTAATAAAGAATATTGTCAATGGATTTGGGTAAAAAAATATTAAAAAAGCAAAGTATAGACAAAGCGATAGATATAAGAATTAAACCAAAGTTGTTAGTCAAATAGAGAAATCAAGGATAATTAATACTTAGATAAGTACTTACCCTAAAATCATCTTTGATGTTATGTGAGAGAATGAGAGAAAATAAAGGAGAGATGAAGAGTTTAGGTGGAACTAGTGTCTGGTGCAACTTTTAGGGTTTAAAATTCTTTCAGGAAATAACTTATGACATAGTCATGCTGTAGCTCATAAATCCTTTTGGAAAGAGATGGATTATGGTATGTTTTAAGACATAGACATGCCTTAGGCTATGAATCTCTCTATATTCTATTCACTAATGACTAAGTTTTACGATACGGGTGTGTTTTAGGCCATAGATCTTTCTAGAAACTTTAATTATAAACATGTGTCTTAGATCTTGGATCTTTCCATTTTTCTAAATATACAGAAATCATCTGAGACACATGCTTCTCCTAAATCATGTATTTCTTTATAAATTTCCATCAGATGCATAAATGAACACGATATATGAAATAAACATTTCTTAGGTTGTAATTAATATTGTTGGAGTAGTATGCTTGTTGCCCTTTTTTTCTTGATTGTGGAGAGTGCCAAACATGGATTCTTTTTCTTTTATTTTTGTTATCTTTCTTATTCTGGCCTTTTTCCTTCTTTTTTGTGGCATATTAACTCCATGCATAATGACTTTTTGTAAAAGATTGGGAAGATTAGATTGGCCTAGGTCATCATTAACCATAATTGTACTAACTATTTCTACTTACTATTAGATCTACTTCGTTTTCCTCCTCTATGTTACGGATATAAATGTAAAACTATCAATTTTAAATAAAATAATCTCCATAATACCTCTAAGGAGTCTAATTGGTTTACCTAGAAATTGTATTATTTGTCTAGTAGGTTTTGACTTTTCAAAGCCTAATATCTTAACCATGGTATTAGAAATTAGATCAATACTAGCCTCTAAGTCAATTAATGCCTTATTTATAAAGACAATACCAATGTTGTAAGAAATATTAAAACCCTAGATCTCTTAGTTTTGATGGTAGAAAGTCTTGGAGGGTGGTGTTGTCGCCTTCATCG
This sequence comes from Erythroxylum guanchezii, assembly GCA_025629825.1. Classification (NCBI taxonomy): domain Eukaryota; kingdom Viridiplantae; phylum Streptophyta; class Magnoliopsida; order Malpighiales; family Erythroxylaceae; genus Erythroxylum; species Erythroxylum guanchezii. The sequence goes on from JAOTAX010001200.1 coordinate 11,825, forward strand.
GGCTCTATTTAAAAAACAATCCTCCTATATCTCTCCCTCATCTTCATTCTAAATGTTGGATTCATCCTTTATGTAATTGTTTAATTCCTCCTTATTCGTTAAGGTTATTTCCTTAAAATGTTCTATGGTGTTAAGCACTATGTTGCTAGTTTCTATCCCCTATTATCTTTTAACTATAAATCTTATTAACTGACCAATCTAAGTTTCAAAGTTTCACGCTGAAGCCTCCTGATTCTAACTTCAAGATGTAAGTGTCTCAATATTTCCTTTAGACTTGGCTTCTTCTTTTTCTCGTGTGGTTATTAAAATTCAAGTAAAAGTTGCCTTTGATCTGTTTAATTGCTCTATAAAAAAAGTTGAGTAATTTCACTATCCCTAATTGTATATCTTACTGTAAGGATATAATCAAAATTTTCTACTTGTTCAGCCATAGATTTTCTAGCTTTAAATTAAATTTGACAACTTATGACTTCAACTATTTGTGATGGTGAAATCAAGTTTTCAAGCTTCCTTACTAAGGTGTCCACCTAAGTTTTAAATGTAGTTTTGACATCCACATTCTAATATTGAAAGTCCCACCAATTGTTGCATCTAACATTTTCCTTATTGAATTGATTAGACCATTATAAAAGGTCTAAACTTGCATCCATAAAGGTAGGTCATGATATGGATAATTCCTCAACAAATCTTTATTTCTCCCACTTCTCATAAAGAGTTTAATTATTAAATTGTTAATAGGTAGAGATATCATTTCTCAACTTTGCTGTCTTGTTTTAGTAGGGGATATCTAGCTAAAAAATTATAAGCAAGATTTTCCCATATTATGATTGAGGATGTAGGTAATGGCTTCAACTAATACTTAGCTTGATCACTCAATGAAAATAGAAAAAATATAAGACTTATTGCATCTTTGGTAGTTCCATTAATTTTAAAGATGTCATAAATCTCCAAATTATTGACGATATCTGTATTTAGATCTTAGTTTTTTTTAATCTTTATTAATCAATCGAACTGAACATATTGCTATAACATTTAGATCAAATTTGGCTTGATCTTCAATTAGTTTGCATTGATTTTTGAACAAGAAATACTGGATTATGTTCTTATAAGAAATGGTTTTACATACTCCATCATAGTTATGTGCCCTTTTTCCATTGTATCACTTTTCATATGTTTCATGTCTTAGGTTCTTACTTAATCCTTTCTTTTCTTATATGACAAAGTATGTTTTCAAGCTCCATGTTTTCTTTAAAGATAATAGTATGTCATCTCTTTTTCATACATCAAGTTGACACCTAAAATCAAAGTAAACCAAGAAAAAAGAATAAAAAAATTAAAATTTGAAAAAATAACAAAAAAGAAATAAATAAAACAACTATAATGATAATTTCAAATCTCCTAAACTTTAGTTGCTTCCCTACAATAACATAAAAAACTTGTTTTGATGTTTTCTATTACTAAAACTTTCTCTATTACAAATTGACTACCTCGAAACTAAGGCAAGTACACCTATCATTGATGATTAATATAATGGTAAGTAGAAGTTGATCTGTTGGATCCCGTTCCCGGAACCCAACTCTCTTGCTTAAAAATCGTGAAACTTGAGTGTGAATGTAACCTTGAAGTGTTATAAATTTTTTTTTGTTCATTCTTAATCCCTTTGAACCCTTAAAGACATTATGAATACATCTTCAATCTTGTAACATCCCAAAATTCACTTACATTAGTTCCATGGTGTGC
>JAOTAX010001218.1:0-13561 GCA_025629825.1 Erythroxylum guanchezii
TAAGATGGTTCTTGCTTCAAAACAAACTAGAGACATGAAGCTACAATTTTTCTGAAGAAGTCAAATTGAAATTCTAGGCTGAAGATTTCTAAATTCTTTTCTGAATTAGGAGAAATGAGTTTGAATATGGTGACTAATTTGTGTGGGCACTCCACCCTTGTAGGATGAGGTTAATTAGGATTCTTTGAAATAACCCCTCTGGGTAAGATGCTAACGTTTTCTATTAGTGTTGGTCTCCACCAAGGATCTACGTTAAGTCCTTTGTTGTTCACCTTAGTGTTAGATGAAATTACCAAACATATTCAAGGTGAGGTACCTTGGTGTATGTTATTTGCGGACGATATTGTCCTCGTGGATGAGACCAAGACGGGGGTCAATGCCAAGTTAGATTGCTGGGGAGATGCGTTAGAGTCGAAAGGTTTTAAAATAAGAAGGTCTAAGATGGAATATTTAGAATTCAACTTTTCAGGAAACCAGATGGCGCATGAGGTGGTGGTAGCAATTGGTACCAACATCATACCATAAAGGACGAGTTTTAAGTATCTCGGGTATGTCATTCAGAGTGATGGTAATATTGATGCCGATATAGTACATCGTATTAGATTAGGATGGGCCAAATAGAGAAATGCATCAGGGGTTTTATGTGACAAAAAGATTCCTTTAGAACTCAAGGGGAAGTTTTATAAAACGGTGATTCGTCCAACCATGTTATATGGGGCAGAGTGTTGGCCTGCCAAACGTAGGCATATAAGACAGCTATTGGTAGTAGAAATGCATATGCTTCAGTACATATGTGACATTACTAGGTGAAATAAGGTCCAGAATAGGGTGGTGAGAAACAAACTATAGATAGCTAGCTTTGCCGATAAGTTGAGAGAGATTAGGCTTAGGTGGTATGGGCATGTGCGTAGGAGGCCCTCCGATGCTCCGGTACGAAGCTGTGAGGGAATAACACTTAGTGAATATAAGAGGATAAGAGGGAGACCTTACAAGAACTGGCAGGAAGTGATTAAGGAGGATATGTCAGAGTTGGGCCTTAACGAGGTCGTAGCTAGAAATAGACAAGTTTGGCATGACCGGATAAGGGTAAAGGAGTAACCATTTCAGTACCAAGACTCAGTACAATAGTTACTAGGAGCTGCTGTGTCCCGATGCGTAGATTGCACAACAGGTGCAGGGGACAGTAAGGTCATGTCGGCAGGGTCTCTGAGAAAGGTCCCCTTATTTACTAAGAGACGAGAAGGGATGGACTTTGTAACATATTAGGTTCTCGCAGATCTGGCCTCCTTCAGGTATTCCCCATTACTTGTATTTTCATGTATTTTTTGTTTTTAATGAATTGTTTTTGTATCCTGCATCATTAGTTTATTATCTCATTTGCATTGTGGGTCCACTAGAAACAGCCTCTCTACTATGTAGGGGTAAGGCTGCGTACTATCGGCCCTCCCCAGACCCCGCTTCATTGCGGGATTTCGGACTGAGTGATGATGATGATGAAGGATGTTAGAAATCTAGAAATAAGGAGTTGTAATGAAGATCACTTTTTATGACTCAAGAGTTGGGTTTTGGAATTCACGCCATTGAACAAATTGTGAGGAAATTTTTGGGATGTTATGAGAATGAAGATGAATTGTTGATGGCTAATGAGGGTTCAATACAATAACCATTCAAGGTAATATGCACGCGATCATGTTTTCGCAAGAGTTGGATTCCGGAAACAAGCGGGATCCAACAAAAAACTTGATCGAAATTAGGCAAGGCCAAGATGGGAGCAGAGCACATTGCAGATTTGAGTTGTTGGAAAGCAAGATTAGCTGCTTCAGTCCACTAAAAAGAGGTATGCTTTAGCAAATCTGTGAGTGGGGCTGTAATGACAGCATAGGCTTTGATGAAGCAGCAGTAACAGCTGGTAAGTTCCAAAAATCCTTTTAATTCCTTAACTGTCTGGGGTAAGGGCCATAAAGCCATTGCATGAATTTTGTTCTGATCAGCTTGAGGCCTTTTTGGTCCACTATGTGTCCAAGGTAGTTAATGCTCGTGGCACAAAAAATACACTTGGGTAGTTTAGCTATGAAGTGATGATGTTTTAGTGTCTGTAGAACCAGTCTAAGGTGTTGGACATGCTCAGTTAATCACTTGCTAAAAATCAAAATGTCATTAAAAAATAGTTACAAATTTATGCAAAAATGGCCTGAAAATGGTGTTCATGTCTCCTTGAAAGGTGGATGGGGCATTTATCAAGCCAAATGGCATGACTAGGAACTCATAATGGCCTTCATAAGTCCTAAACGTTGTCTTGTAGGTGTCCTGGTCGTGCATCCTGATTTGATGGTAGCCTGCCATCAAATCCAGTTTAGAAAAAGATCATAGCACCATGAATTTCATCTATTAACTCATCGATTGTAGGGATCGAAAATTAATCCTTGACATTGATAGAATTCAGTGAACGGTAGTCAATACAGGATCATCAAGTGCCATCTTTCTTTTTGACTAGGAGCACTAGAGATGAAAAAGAACTGGTGTTAGCTTTAACGATGCCCTATTTGAGCATGTCAACCATTTGTTTCTCGATTTCACACTTTTGGAAATGGGGGTAACTATAGAGCCTAACGTTGACTGGTTGGGAGTTTGTTAGAAGGTGGATATGGTGGTCAAACGATCTAGATGGGAGAAGGCTAGTAGGAGCTTGAAAAACTTAAGGGTATTGATCCAGGACAACTTGAATTTCAAGTGGGGTTCTGGTAACTTGGGAAATAAAGAGTTGGTAATATGGTTGAAGTAAATAAAGGTATGATATGGCTTGGTCATACTGGCGAATTTTGGTAAGCTGGTGTAAGGACACCGAAGAGGGTCTCGGAGGGTTTTCACCATAAAGGGTAGTTGGTTGTTGGTTCCATGTAAATTGCATGGTTCGAGTTTGGTAATTCTTGAGCACAGGTCCGACCAAGTAAAGCCATTGTAACCCCAGAACTAACTCAGCTCCTTCAATGTGCAGCATAAAATATTAAAGATAAAACAGTGTTGTTGTAAAGTCAGTTGGACCTGTTTACAGACATGAGAACAGGGTAACCGATCGTCATTGCCCACTTGGAGAAAGAACCCAGGGTATGGTGTGACTGGAAAGCCTAAACGCTTGACAACCCTAGGATGAATAAAATTATTCGTCGCCCCATCATCCACCAAAACCTGAACGCTCTGGCCTGAACATTGTCCAGTAAGCTGAAAAGTCCTGAAGAGCCCCGGATCAAATAAAGTTAAGTAACTAATTTCAGGTGCCTTCGGTGGAGTGTTTCCTACATTAGTCTCGACGGTATCAACTGGTAAGTCATCAGTGGATGTTGGCTCCCGATTTTTTTTTTCTTGATGAATAAGCATGATTTAAATTAAGTTTAAGTTCTTGATAGTTTTATTTATTTTTTATTGGAGTATTTAGCATCTTAATGTTAGTAAGAATTTATGACAAAGGTTAATTAAATTAAAGAGTTAAGGTGGTAAGATTTCATGAAGGGCATTTTGCGAGATCACCTAAGTTTAAAGTTTATAAGGCATTAAAGGAAGGGTAGAATGGGAAGAGGAAAAAAGTTGTCTTGTTTTGGAGAAGAGAAAAACATAAGTGAGAAGAAGGACGAAGTGAAATACGAAAATAAAGGGAGAGGAAGAAGGTTTTAATGGTTTGAGAGACATAAAGAGAGTTGAGTTAGGGTTTCTTCTTTTCTTAGCTTTTAAGAGTGAATTTGAGAGTGATCAAGAAGAGAAAAAGAAAGAGGAAGATAAGAGTTTTCATTGGAGCTAAGAAACTCTTCAATTGGTAAAGGTTTAAGGTAAGGTTTTAATAAATCTTTTGAGATTTTGAAAGGGTTATGATTCATGAAGCTTAAGAAATGCATGGGTTTAAGCATTCTAGGATCATTTTAGTGAATATGTTATGATTGGGTTCTTAATTTGAATTCCTATTGAATGGAAATTTTGTCATTTATGAAGGAAATCAAGAAGGGAATCAAGAGAGGCAAAAGGAGTAAGAGGAAAGACATCCTTAAGCCAATTTCTTAAGCAAGGAATTCAAGGTGGGTACATGTTTATAATAGAGTAAATAAGCCACTAATGTTTTCTTTGAATCAAGGAAGTTTAATGATTTCAATTGCATCATAAATGTTGCATTTATTGCTTCTTGAATGAATTGAGAAATTGCTATATGTTTGATATATGAATTGTGTCGATGATTTATGAAAAGACTTTGAAAATGTTTTTTTTTTAAAAGATAACATGTTTATGAAATCATGTTTTCAGAAATGGTTTTCAAAATATCTCATCTTCATGAAAAACAAGTTTCCAAAATGTGCCATTTGGGCAAACTGTTTTCAATTCATGAATTACATGTTATGTGGGTTTGGTGTAGTTCATTCAAGTATATCACGTGTATGTTGACCAAGGGGCATGGAGCTCCTTCATGGACTCCCTCATATTTACGTCTACGCAAAACCACTATGTGGGATTACGATAGTACATCAAGTTTACGACTACACAGGATCATTATGTAGAAACATGTACTTCGTCATATTTATGGATTTACCCAAACCATTCTGATGTGCTTATGTGCTTATGATATGTTAACAAGTTTGATGCATACATGATTTGTAGTTTGTGAATTTTGGTTAAGAATTTAGGAACGATACGTTTTATGAATTCAATTAGAAATTTATATTGATAAATGAAAGTTTCAAAGGTTTTGCTTATTTTTCCATTATAAACTGTTACCCACGAGCTTTAAGCTCACCCCTCCATTGCCGTCCCATCTTCAAGTGAAGAGCATGAGATCGAGTAACCAAGAGTCAAGGCATCACTCCACTTTTTCAATGTTTTTGTATTTTAAGCTAGTTTTGTAAAACAAGGCTTTAGTCGCATTTTGGGCAATTCTAGTTTATGTAAATTTTGTATTTTTGGATTATGATGTATTGTGGCTTAAACTGCCCACTAAAGCTTTGTAAAACTCTTATCTCTTGATATTTATGAAATATGTTGGTGTTTTGTCCATGACTTTCTAAGTCTTTACATAGCATTTTCCAACTTTTCAATGGAGTAGGAATTGTGTTCTGAATTCAAAGGAAAAACTACATTATTCTAGGCTGAATTAGACAAGGTTGTCTCCTCAAAAGTTGCAGTTTATCTTTCTAGCTTTCCAACGCTACATAGTATGAATTTTTTGGACATTGGAGTTGAGAGATATGATCATTAGAAGTTTGTGATGCTGCATAGGATGGACATATGGGATAGCTACATTAATTTGAAATTTTGACCCTTTTGGAGGAAAAATATCTTTTTGGGGTCTGCATGAAAGTTGTAGATATAGAAGTCTTCTTCGAATCCGTCTTTGAATGATCTTAATCCGATATCTCCAGTGAAAGTTATGCCTTTTTACCAAAACAGGTCTGAGGAAGAAAAACAAGGAAGTCGCAATCGCGGCTCTGCGGATTTTCGCGCAAGTCGCGATCGCGACCCGCGGGTCTTTCCAGACCTGAACACCTCTGACTCTTTTGGTTATAACTTTGTTATCCGACCTCTAAATGAGAACCAATAGATTCATAACATATTTCTCTATCTCTCCATAAAAATTTATAGCTTTTGGTATTGATTTGAAAAAGATTGATTGAATCAAAGTAAGGTTATCAGTTGGAGGAGTATGAATTGGATATTTTACTGAACATACTTCGATATTGTAAAGATATCTTGATCTATAAAGCTCTAAATGAGATGATTCTTGCTTCTAAATAAACTAGAGACATGGGTCTATAAATTATCTGAAGAAATCTAATTTTAATTCAGTCTCTAAGACTTTCAATTTCCAAATAGAAGTTGAGTATAATGTATTGTTTCAGTTTAAAAACAGTCCGAAAATGTTTAGGGTATAACTTTCAGGTTTCTGAACCACATGTCATTAGAAACTTAAAACAATGGGGAACAAATGTTATAAAGAAGTCAAATTGTAATTCAGGTTTGAGGTTTCCCAAAATCTGTTCTGAAATAAGAAAAATGAGTTAGATTATAGTGACTGACTGGTGTGGGCACGCCACCCTTGTGAGATACGCGTTCAGATGTCACTTAGGACGTCGGGCACATGACTTACGAGGGCGGGGTGCCTAATAGTGGAAAGTTGTTCTTCCTCCAGACAATCATCCTCGAAGGACATTATGAGAAATTTGTTCTTACAGCGATAGCCTCGCACAAATTTCTTGTCACAATTATAGCAAAGTTGTTGAGCTCTTCTCTGCTGCATTTCTTCATTGGATAGCTTGTGGATAGGGATATTTTCTGGCTGGTGGGTAAAACTGTCTGGGTAGTGGCTAGTTTGGGGTTCGATGGGGGTAAAAGGCCGAGTAATTGAAAAGGAGACGGTCTGCTCCAAGTTGGCTTAGAGGTGGCTTAAAGTTCATTATACTTGGCTTCAAGTAACTTAGTGAGAGAAATATCATGCTAAAGGAAAGGGGGTTGAGCAATCTGCAACTCACGTTTCAATTATGGTTTCAGTCTAGAAACAAAGATGCTGACCAGAAAAGGCTCAGTAAACCCATGCACCTTAGTGGACAATTCCTCAAAAGCAGCTTGATATTCCGAAATGGTGGTTCTATTGTAACTTCACCAAAGCTCCCCTTGGGTCATCATAGAGAGAAAGTTCAAAACGACTAGATAGAGATTCAATAAAAAGCAGCCCAAGTGGACAGGAGACCATTGACATGCATCCAACGGTTCTAAGATAACACTGGTCTGCCTGTTGCAACTTCACAAAGGAGAGTGCTTCAAGTTACTTGGAGCATGCTTTCGATGCGGGGAGAATGGACACATGATCAAGGACTGCCCCCAAGTAACAAGGCAAGAGGGGTCACAGTTGCAAGCCCCAAGGAGAGCTAAAATAGTGGGAACCAGGCCAGTCACTGAGGTGGGCAGTTCTGCAGCAGCCAGGGTATTTGTTATGATTAGAGAGGAAGCTGCAACCGCACCTGAAGTTGTCACGGTTATGACTCAGTTAGTTAACTCTATAGTATATTTGTTGATTGATTCCGGCTCCACACATTCATTTTTTTCTGCAAACATAATTTTGCATGATGTTAAATTAGTGCCAATGGATAGTCCCTTGATTGTTAGTAATCCTTTAGGGAGGAAGGTGATAATAAGTCAAGTGTACAGGGATTGTAAATGGTTTATTAAGGGTGCTAAACTAGTAGTGGATTTGCTACCATTGGAGTTAAAGGGTCTAGATGTGATTCCCATACTGGGAATAGATGCCATGGAGAAATATTATACAAAGTTAAATTGTGGCCTTAAAAAGGCAGAGTTTAATCTTGGTAATGGTGAGAGGGTGACTTTTAGAGGAGATAGAAGGACACCATCACCTAAGATTGTTTCGAATTTGTTAGCTGATAGGATGATGAGGAAAGGGTGTGAAGTCTTTTTGGTACGCATCGTGGATACTAATATGAATGAAGGGAAGTTAGAAGATTTTTTTATTGTGAGGTAATTTCCAAACGTGTTTTCAGAAGACTTACTTGGTTTGCTACCGATAAGGGAAATCAAGTTTGCTATCGACTTGATTCCCGATACTGCACCCATCTTTATACCACCTTATAGAATGGCTCTAGCTGAGCTGAAAGAGCTTAAGGAGCAGTTAGAAGAATTGTTAGAGAAAGGGTACATAAGACCGAGTTCGTCACCATGGGGAGCGCCGGTTCTGTTTGTTAAAAAGAAGGATGGAACATGGCAGATATGTATTGACTACCAGAGACTCAACAAGGTGACTATTAAGAACAAGTATCCTCCACCCCGGATTGATGATTTGTTTGACCAGCTGTAGGGAGCAAAGGTCTTTTCCAAAATTAATCTCAGGTCAGGCTATTATCAACTCAGAATCAAGGAGTCTGATGTAAGCAAGATAGCCTTTAGGACTCATTATGGGCATTATGAGTTCCTAGTCATGCCATTCAGATTGACCAATGCTCTAGCTGCATTTATGGATCTTATGAATAGGGTCTTCAAGGAGTATCTGGATCAGTTTATCAGAGTGCTTATAGATGATATTCTAGTTTATTCCAAGAGTGAAGAGGAACATAAGGAACATCTCAGGATAGTGTTGCAGATATTGAGAGAGAGGGAACTTTATACCAAATTCAGCGAATGTGAATTTTAGCTTAGTGAGATGGTATTCCTTGGACATGTAATTTCTGAGGTTAGGGTACATGTTGATTTGAGGAAAATTGAAGCAGTGTTGAAGTGGCATGCACCCAAGACAGTGATAGAAGTGAGGAGTTTTCTGAGTCTGGCAGGCTATAATAGGAGGTTTGTGGAAGGATTCTCCATGATAGCTACTCCACTAACCAAGTTATTAAGGAAGATTCAGAAATTTATCTAGAGTGATGAATGCCAAAAAAGCTTTAAGGAGCTTAAGCACAGATTGACAAGTGCTCCAATTCTAACCCTGCCTATAGGAGATGAGGGTTATACAGTTTACAATGACGCTTCAAGGAAAGGCTTGGGTTGTGTATTGATGCTAGGAGACAGGATGATAGCTTATGCTTCACGGCAACTAAAGCCTTATGAGTTGAATTACCCAACTCATGATCTGGAATTAACGATAGTAATCTTTGCTTTGAAAATTTGGAGACATTATCTATATAGAGTTCAGACGAGGATTTTTGCAAATCATAAAAGTCTCAAGTACTTATTGACCCAGAAAGAGTTGAATTTGAGACGGAGAAAGTGGTTATAGTTACTCAAGGATTATGATTTATTGATTGAGTACCATCCAGGAAAGGCAAATGTAGTCATGGATGCTTTGAGTAGAAAATCCCCAATAGCCCACGTTCAAACAGTTTATCTGCCGTTATTGGAAGAGATGACTAAGCTTAGAATAAGTTTAAAACAGGAGGAACCTAAGTGTATTGTTGCTACTTTCAGAGTGAGACCAATACTCAGAAAGAAGGTTAGGGAGTTACAAGCACAGGATGCATAATTGAGAAAGCTCCAAGAAGAAATTCTAAATGGTAAGAAATATGAAGTAATAGTGAGGGATGATGGGCTTATGGTTGTAGGAAAAAAGACTCTGTTTTCCAAATTTTAAGGAGGTGAAGGATGAGATACTTAACGAGGCACACAATGCGCCTTATGCCATGCACCTAGGTAGCACCAGGATGTACAAAGATTTGAGAGATCATTTCTGGTGAAAAAGGATAAAGAGGGATGGGGCAGAATATGCAAGCAAGTGTCTAGTGTGTCAGCAAGTCAAGGCTAAACACCAGGCACCTTCAGGCAAGTTAAGGCCATTGTCCATTCCTAAGTGGAAGTGCCAATGGGTAATTAGGGATTTTCTGATGGCTTTGCTCAATACTAGTAGGAAGCATGATGCCATATGGGTTATTGTTGATCATTTGACAAAGTCAGCCCATTTTCTGGCAATTAAACAGACTGATTCTCTATATGTGCGAACAAAGAAATATATTGATGAGATAGTGAGACTACACGGTATTCCGGATTCTATAGTTTCTGACAGAGATCCTGTAACATCTCATTCCCATACTAAGGGTTAGAACCTTAAAATACGGTACAAGTGAGATCAATGAGAAATTAAGAAAAATGCATTTACATGCTCATGCATAATATTAGCATACACATATGTGAATTTGGTTATTGCACACATTATAATAATTGTACATGCATTCATTGACATATTCCAGGTATAATTGTTTTATAAATGATATTGTATTAAGAATCATGGTTTAATTGTATTGAACACTGATTTGGAGTGTATAAATTGCTGGATTAAAATTTTTGGGGAAATTTTAGGAATTTTCTGAAAATTTTGGGTATTTTTGGACTCGGAAAAATGCAAAGTGGCAAGATAATTGATAAATGGTGGTAGAATTAACTGTCAAATGGCAATGGAAATTTTGATAAATAACTTTGGGATTTGAAAATTGGGTTGAAAATTGGAGACAAATAAACTAGTTATTAAAAAATGGTCAAATGGAGACCACAATAAAAGGACAAATGGTAAGTGACAAGTTTCACAACACTTGCTACTCATCACTCACGATATTTTCCTTCTTTAAAGGTCTAACATCCTTGTCTTTCACCTAATTTTTTAATAACTCATGTTCTCTTCTCCATTTTCTCTATGTTTTTGTCTCCATCTACGACACTCTCTTCTCCTAAGCATTAAGAACCTTGGTCTCATACTTCACTTGCTACTTCTATTTTGTTATCTTCATCATCTTACCATTAGAAAACCTAACCTACTCCACCTCTAAGATAATGATGATCAGATGATGCTTGGAGGCTAGGGTTATTTGATGATTTGAAGAATTTTGGAGCTAAACATGTAAGTTAAACTTTTTTGTTCATGGTTCGTCTAGATAAAAGCATATATGATGATAGAAGGTGATGTTGGAGTAAAACATATGTGCAGAAAATTGATGATGAATGAAATACATATTTATGTTCTGTTTTTGAGTTAAAGATCAAATATAGATCATGATTTTTTGTGAATGATAATGAGCTGATAATGAAGAGGAAATGAAGGATAAAAAATGATTTAGGCATAAGATGTGTTAGATATAAAATGTAGGGGTTAAAAATTTGGAAAAAGTGAAAGAAAAATTTCTAGAGTATAATAGCTGTAATATTTTTGCAGAACATGCATCTGTATTTTTGCCATATCTTGATATATAGACAACCAAATGAGATTATTTAAGTTAAGATAAACTAAAGACATATTGCTATATTTTTCATGAAGAAATCAAAATTGAATTCTGTCTCTAAGAGTTTCAAATTTTAGCTCGAATTTGAGTTTGTGGATTCTGTCGTGGTTTGGAATAGTCTGTAGTGTTTTTAGCATAACTTGCCAAATATTGAACCAAATTGTATGAAATTAGTTTCCTTAGAAACTTAAGAAATAAATCCACAATTGTTTAGAAGAGTATTTTGCCTAAATCTTTCATTTTCCCTGTCAAAATTGCCATGAAATATTGACCCAAATGTCTGTTTTCAGAAGAGCCAAAATGAAGTTTGAAAAAGAGGGGAGTGCACAATCGTGCACAAGCACGATCGTGACTCTTAAAGGTCACAAGGGATCTCACGATCATCTTAAGGGTCACAAGGGATCTCACGATCATGCACAAGCACGATCGTGACAATGGAGAAGCAACTGGAATTGCACGATCGTGTATAGTGAAGGTGCAATGAAAGTTGACAGACACGAACATCTTTTGATTTTTTTGGCCATAACTTCTTCTCCCGACCTCTAAATGACATGGGACTTAAACCATTGGACTCGTAACACATTGATCTTCATCTCCATGAAAAATTATAATCATCTGAAATCATTCTATAGAGATTGATTGATGAATTTTGGACGGAATTAATGAGGAGTTCTAGAAAATGATAACTAGAGTATTTTCACTAAACATGCTTCGGTATTTTAGGCATAACTTGTTATGTAGTTATCTAAATGAGATGATGTTTTATTTTTATTAAACTAGAGACATAGGGATACAAGTCGCCTAAAGGAGTCAAAATTTAATTATGTCTTTATAATTCCACATTTTTGAATTAAAGTTGAGTATGGGATACTATTTAAGCTTATGAATAATCCGAATTATTCTGAATATAACTTTTGGAGTACTAAACCAAATTGAATGATTGTAGTGTCATTAGAAACTTAAGACAATGGGAAACACTTTTCTAGAAGAAAGTGTTACCAAATTACTTCATTTACTGATCAGAATGATCACAAAAAATTAACCCAAAGGTCTGGATTTTTGGAGGTGAAATGAGAGTTTGGATAATTGTTTGGTCTTGTAATGCTAGAATAACATTAATGAGTGGATTGTTGGTATTAAAGTACCAAAGACATGTGTATAATGGAGATGAAGTGGTTCATATGATTAAAGTTGTGATTCAAGAAGAGGGGTAAAGTGTATCTAGTAAAAGTGAATGAGAAATGAGTTATTATGAAAGAAAATGATGCTAAATATGAGAATGTGATAAAATATGAAATTTGATAATATACCCAGGATTGTCATGAACATGTATTGTACATATTACATATACACACATTAGCATAAATGAATGCTTATAATTGTGCAAAGTTATTAATATGTGTGTGCAATATGTGTATTGCATAATTTTGATGTGCAGGATGAACATCCGCATTCAGACGTTTCCAAATCATGGAAGCTAATGTTAATCTGGAGCGTACAGTGAGTCAACCTAGATGGTCTCATTCATTGTTTGTTCTGAATTTCAGTTTCTGCATTGAATGACTACGGTTATGATTATTATGCAATGTGAATATGATTTATATGAACGTGATTTGCTTATGTTGATGCCGGATAATAAAGGTCCGAGACTTGATGCATGAATGTGATATTGAAGTGCTACTTATATATGAATGAGAAGAAATAAGTGTATTCTAAACTTAATTGTTGAATGCCAAACCAAGGTCCGATGATGAATGTGAAAGTGATTGTAAATCTGAAATCATGTGACTGATTGAAAATATGCTAATGTGATGCATTTCATTACATGAATGCATGAAACATAAAGGTAGTTGTGACCGGAGTAGCCACCAAAAAAGAACTCAAAGCTCATAATGTGAAAAAGAGCTTAAAGCTCAAATTGTGAAAAAGAGCTTAAAGCTCAGAAAGTGTATAAGAGCCAAAGCCTTATTATGTAAAATGAGCTCGATATCCACAATGGATACAAGACAGTTATCAATGAGCTCAGTATTCACAATAGATACGAGACAGTTTTAGGCACTCGGTCATAACAAAGTAACAAATTGAAAGTGAGTCTCATAAGCATTGCATATGCATATGATATGTATAATTTAAATAGTTTGATTAATTTCTGAACATGATAAGTGTTTGAATGATTGAAGTGATTGTAAATGAAAAGAAGTGAATTATGTGTTTATAAGTGATTATATGTGTTATGTGATTGAGTGAGCCATCGAGGATGGTCACTCACTGAGTTCGCAAAACTTACCCAAAATTTGCAATTTTTTTCAGGCTTAGAAGAGTTACCCCGTTGGGCAAACGGGAGTATAGCCATTGCATTCAAGTAAGAGTTAGAGGTCGGGATCAGTTTGCATCTGTATTAGTATTTTCTTATTTTTATATCAAATTGAGTCTTCCGTAATTTTTGTAATAAGTATATTTGAATATTCGATTTTGTAATAACTTTCCAAGGTGGAAAGATTTGTAAATGAGATTGATCAAATTGTAATAATAATTGTATTTTCCATGTTTATAAAATAAAAGTATGTGTAGCACCCCACTCTCGCGCAACCCGAACCCAACATCGACGGTGATATCTGAGTCCGTGCCCCGCGAGGGTGGCGTGTTAAAACATTCATTCAGTAATCGGTACATTTTTTTTCACATAACAATATATGCGAAAATTAATACCCAATTTGGGTCCTCATTCAATCATATACAATTCAATAGCCACTCGGGCCCATTTCCCAAATACAAATATACAATTCATTACAAATTTAAAAACATGCAATGCAGACGCG